>APFE031176911.1:92946-167991 GCA_000404065.3 Pinus taeda
AGAAACCAAGTGTTGTTCGATCCTACCTCAAATCCAACGCTTGTTGTAGCAGTCCAACCTTGCTGATCCAGATGAGCTCCTCCTTCACTTTAAGACCTGCATACACTAACATTCAAACGATTACATAACACCTGAATATTTCATAAAACAAAGCATATTCATCACATAGACCAAGGAGTACATGAAATAATTCATTAACAACAAATCATTGAGAAGAATGGACTTATTTGTATAAGGAAACAAAAAAGGAACCATTACAACCTGAGCCTTGGTGTTGTGCAAGCTCCTCCCAGGGTCCAACAAGAGATTTCCTCTACTTTGACAAGCTCACCCACTTCCAATATGTCAACAAGAAAGGATGGTAATCTCTCCTCACAAGTTACAATGGAAGTCCTAATTCCAGCAGCATCTACCCTTTGGAATGTTCAGCTTTCAACCTCCCCTCCTCTGGCCCAAAGCCTGTATTTATAGTGTTCTAGAGGAAGTTATTCAGTTCCAACATCAATGGGATACTCCCTCTTTTCGATGGGGTAGCTCCTCTCTTGATGGGATAAGTTCCTCTATCATAGGGATGCATGAACCATCTGGAGGCGCTCAATACACGTCAAACACTCTTCTAGAAGGCTCTAGAAGTGACCACAAGTAACTTTTTTAAGATAAAACTCACGCCTTTTGACCTTTACAGGGGTACGCACCCATCCCTTGACTTACAGAGCATACAAGTACGTAGGTACAATGAGTTTTGGATGCGTACACGCAGGCAAGGTAGAGAGAACCTGCATACCCAGAGATAAACATGTTTTTTAGTGACTTTCTCTCTTTTTGAAGTTTGACATGAAGAACAGAGGTATTAGGCTTGACAAGGAGGATAATATGACTATTGATGGAGCCATATTAACTGCAGATAGTCATGGTGACAAATTTCAGTGTAACACTTTTCTCTCTCCAAACTTTTCCTCTCCACTTCTTAGGCCTTCTCTATGCTCAACCAACTTTCATCTTTGACCCACGTACATTCCCAATTCCAACTAATGAAGGCCCATGATTTTATAGCCTCTCCCAGGAAATTTCATGTGTTAAAGCTTAGAACTCCATATTGCTATCTTTGACTAATTAGCTCGATAGTCCTTCCTTTGAATGAGCTTTTTCATCTACCTTTCGTTTCTATGATTGACATCTCACATGCACCTCCAACTGGCATATGATTGACATCTGTCGTGCAACGCCAACTGGCATCTGGTTAGGCCGATAGGATTTCCATTTCTATTCCTCCTCTTTCCATTTTCTGCTCTTCTTGTTCTCTTCCACGACCTGCTGTAATGTTTCATGGCTCTTCCACGACGACATCCAACTCCAACTGGCATTTGGTTTAACCAAAATTGTTTTCCATTTTTGTTCGTCCTCTTTCCGCTTTCTGATCTTCCTGTTCTCTTCTATGACCTGCTGCAATAATGTTTCCGGGCTCTTCCATGACCCGCTACAATAATGTTTCCCGTTTCTGCTATGCACTCTGCTGTGCACGACCTAGTTCTCGGTTATTCAGTATACCCTGTTTACAACTCCATTCTGCTCTACCCTGTTTACAACTCCGTTTTTCTGTTCAGAAGTTGTTCGTTCAGGTGCTCAGAGTTCTTCTGTTCAAATTTCAGTGGTTAGTGCTCTCAAGACTAGGTTTTCTGATCCTATTCTCTCTCATTTTGCTTCCATCGTTATAATCTCATTCCAATGTTTTGTTGTGGTTTTTTTATGGCAAGTATAGGTTAAATAGTTTTTTGCATCGAATAAATCAGTTTTCCGCCTCTAATCTATAAGCCTTGCAGGTACCAATGTAACCCATTTTCCTGGTTGTATTAAGTTCTTTCTTGGCATATACTCTCTGAATATTAATGGTATTGAAATTTTCATTAAAACCTCTGAACCTACTATTGTCGATGGCGACAATGAAGAGCTTGCTTTCCTAGAGGTCATTGAAAGGGTTTTTGAAAGTATTTTCTGAACCATTTGGTCTCTTTCCACACTATTTCTGTACTTGTTTAGATGGTTTACGTATTTAGTAGCAGGAGAATGACGGCTCAGTGGCTACTAAATCAATTAACTGAAAGTATTCTCCGAATCATTTCGTCCCCCTAAACACTATTTCTTCTCTTGTTTAAATGGTTTCCATATTTAGTGGCAGGACAATGAGGGCTCAATGGCTGCTGAATCAATTTCGTTGTAAGTATTTAGCATTGGCGCTATTGGTCCTTCTCATACTTGATTTGAGAGATGATTGATCCTTAGGATGCAGGGCCTTTCCCTAATTTTGGAATTCGATCATAGGAAGTGGATTGATTCCTGCAACTTCTTCAAGAAGACTTAATTAGGGGGCTATTACAGTATCTACATAGGCGGATTTGGTGCCGAGTATTTGTTGTGTTATATTCATGTAGTCAAGTTTATTTGGCATTAACGTTGTCTCTAAACATTGATATGCCTGATTTAGTAAAGAATTGGTCCTTGGGCTGCAGGTTAAACATATTCCTCTACCTTAGTCCATCTAGCTATATTTCGGTGATATATTATGATTACTCCACAATCCGCAACCCTAGGCATAAATTGTCCAGGATAGTGGATGAAAGGTAGCCAAGTGGTTGACAAAAAACCAAGCCTTTTCTAATCAAGAAATTAAGAGACTAATCATAACAAGCACCTCTATTGTCTCTACACATTCCATCTTAAAGATAAAATTAGGAGTTCCATGGAGCACATTTGTCATGAAAATTTAAGCAAGCATCTACTTCGATTGCATTTTAGCAACTCCATGTATCTATTATTAATCGACTCGGCTTGAGGGCATGGAATTCTCAAATCATTTTATGAAAACATTACTATGACAAATACTGTTTTAAATATTTGTTGGAGTGGCATGCTGCTACTAATGCTTTGGATTTTAATTTTGGATTTTAAGAGTTATCGAGGGGTATAAAATTTTTTGAGAGCGCTGGGTCATTGTCCTCTTTATCAGCTTACTGCATTCTGTAGAGGAGGGGTAGTCAAGTGGTTGATACAAGACCAAGCCTACTATAATCTAGAAATTGAGAGACTCATCACAACATTCACCTCTCTACATCTTCCATCTTGGAGATAAAAGTGGGAGTTACATGGAGTTGTTAAAATCTTTCATGGATATTTAAAGTTAGCATCTGCTTCAATTGCATTTTACCAACCCCATGTATGTCTGCTCATACTTTTCCATTGTTTTTTGATTTTGCTTGAGGTCATCAAATTCACATATTATTTTTTGAAAACATTGCTATGAAAATTACTATTGTTTTTGATAAATGGGCCTCCCATCTCTACCATTGATCAGGCAATGTGAGTTTTGGACTGAGTTAGTTGGGAAAAGGTAGAGCTCCTACATAGGATCACCTCATTCCTCCTCCTCCTCTTCTTCTTCTAAGGTGGGCATTGACCTGGCAAAATCGACAGCCGAAGAGAATAGAGATGATAACCGTTGCAGTGCAGAAGCTTGCCTGAATGGATGCTCTGCTACTTGGAGGAATTAGCAACATTGCTCAGGAATGGGGGTTGGAGAGAAGAAGGCATCAATGACATAGTTCAAGTGTCTTCAACCCCTTTGGATCTAGACAACATTTTGTTTGACAACCAAGTTGTTTTGGAAGGCATGCTATTGAAAGCTGATTCCATTTTCGATAATGTTTCCAGGCTCTTCCATGCCTTGCTACAATATGTTTCTCGTTGTTGCTATGCACTCTGTTGTGCACGACCTAGCTCTTGGTTATTCAGTATACCCTGTTTACAGATCCATTCTGCTATACCCTGTTTACAGCGCTATTTTTCTGTTCAGAAGTTGTTCGTTCAGGTGCTCAGAGTTCTTCTATTCAAATTTCAATGGTTAGTGCTCTCAAGACTGGGTTTTTTGATCCCATTCTCTCTCATTTTGCTTCCAACGTTATAATCTCAGTCCAATGTTTTGTTGTGGTTTTTTTTTTTTTTTTTTTTTTTTTTTTTCTATGGCAGGTACAGTTTAAATCAGTTTTCTACATCGAATAAATCAGTTTTCTGCCTCGAATATGTAAGCCTTGCAGGTACCACTGTAACCCATTTTCCTGGTTGTATTAAGTTCTTGCTTGGAATCTGCACTGAGTATTAACAGTATTGAAATTTTCATTAAAACCTCTAAACCTACTACTGTCGATGGAGACAATGAAGAGCTTGCTTTCCTAGAGGTCGTTGAAAGGGTTTTTGAAAGTATTTTCTGAACCATTTCGTCCCTTTCAACGCTATTTCTATACTTCTTTAGATGGTTTATGCATTTAGTGGCAGGAGAATGAGGGCTCAGTGGCTGCTGAATCAATTAATTGAAAGTATTCTCCGAATAATTTCATCCCCTTCAACGCTATTTCTTCTCTTGTTTAGATGGTTTCTGCATTTAGTGGCAGGACAATGAGGGCTCAGTGGCTGCTAAATCAATTTTGTTGTAAGTATTTAGCATTAGCGCTGTTGATCCTTCTCATTCTTGATTTGAGAGATGATTGATCCTTGGGCTGCAGGGCCTTTCCCTAATTTTGGAATTCGATCATAGGAAGCGGATTGATTCCTGCAACTTCTTCAAAAAGACTTAATTAGGGGGCTGTTACAGGATCTACATAGGTGGATTTGGTGCTGGGTATTTGTTGCGTTATATTCATGTAGTCAAGTTTATTTGGCCTTAACGTTGTCTCTAAACATTGATATGCCTGATTTAGTAAAGAATTGGTCCTTGGGTTGTAGGTTAAACACATTCCTCTACCTTAGTTCGTCTAGCTATCTCCACAATCCGCAGCCCTAGGCATAAATTGTCCAGGACAGTGGATGAAAGGTAGCCAAGTGGCAGACAGAAAACCAGGCCTTTTCTCATCAAGAAATTAAGAGACTAATCATAACAAGCACCTCTCTTGTCTCTACACATTCCATCTTAAAGAAAAAATCGGGAGTTCCATGGGCACATCTGTCATGAAAATTTAAGCAAGCATCTGCTTCGATTGCATTTTAGCAATTCCATGTATCCATTTTTAATCAACTCGGCTTAAGGTCATGGAATTCCCAAATCATTTTATGAAAACATTACTATGAAAAATACTGTTTTAAATATTTGTTGGAGTGCCGTGCTGCTACTAATGCTTTGGATTTTAAGAGTTATCGAGGGGTATAAACATTTTTGAGAGAGTTGGGTCATTGTCCTCTTTATCAGCTTACTGCATTCTGTAGAGGGGTAGTCAAGTAGTTGACACAAGACCAAGCATACTATAATCTAGAAATTGAGAGAGTCATCACAACATTCAGCTCTCTACATCTTCCATCTTGGAGATAAAAGTGGAAGTTACATGGAGTTGTTAAAATCTTTCATGGATATTTAAAGTTAGCATCTGCTTCAATTGCATTTTAGCAACCCCATGTATGTTTGCTCATACTTTTCCATTGTCTTTTTATTTTGCTTGAGGTCATCAAATTCACATATTATTTTCTGAAAACATTGCTATGAAAATTACTACTGTTTTTGATAAATGGGCCTCCCACATCTACCATTAATCAGGAAATGTGAGTTTTGGACTGAGTTCGTTGGGAAAAGGCAGAGCTCCTACATAGGATCACCTCGTTCCTCCTCCTCCTCTTCTTCTTCGGTTCTAAGGTGGGAATTGACCTGGCAAAATCGGCAGCCGAAGAGAATAGAGATGATAATCGTTTGCAGTGCAGAAGCCTGCCTGAATGGATGCTCTGCTACTTGGAGAAATTAACAACATTGCTCAGGAATGGGGGCTGGAGAGAAGAAGACATCAATGACATAGTTCAAGTGTCTTCAACCCTTTTGGATCCAGACAACATTTTGTTTGACAGCCAAGCTATTTTGGAAGGCATGCTATTGAACGCTGATTCCATGTCTGATTCTCTTAGAAGCGCAGGATGGAGTTCACAGGATGTCTCCAAGGCTTTCGATTTTGATTTTGCAATATCCCCTTTATCAACTATAAAGACATATTACTAATCCAAATGCAACATCTGTAGAATCTCTAGAATTCAAAATGTTTTGATGAAACTTGGCATTTAAACATGCTCACCTTAGAGCAACACTAGGATCGCTGAGCTCCTAAGAAGTAGGGCTGCTTTTAAGCACAGTACCAAGGAGTTTTTTCCTGAACTGACTTTTTTCTTCGCAACAAAGTTGTGTTAAATCCCTTCCCTTTTCTGCCTTGTTCGCGTACTGCTTCAACATCATAATTTATGCAAATTTTATTGCCCTCCAATAGTCATCAACTTGATGACCATTTGACTGGAATGAGGCAAGGGAAAAATCGAGCTAAAAAACAACAGTCACAGTAAATAAGTCATGTTTAAGCGAAAGATCCAAAATCAAAACCGAATCATATCAATTACATGAATTACTACATTATCTTTTGCAGTAGTAAAGACATGGGAACGGCTATAACGTCCATAGAAATAATCTTCCAAGGTTGTGCTCTCATGTACAAGATCTACACCTTGATCTGGACTACTGTTTGATTCCACATCATCATCAACTCCAAGCATTGCAAATGATATATGAGTTTGGATTTCACAACTCCCAGAGTTTGCTCTAGATTCATCCTCAATCAATTCATCTAATTCCATGAACATTGTCAAATTGTCAATGGCCTCTTGATCCAATAAGGTAGGTCATCTCCTTCTCCTCGTAGTAATTTCAAAATCTGCAATAATAAGTTACAGACAAACAATGAGGAAGAATAAGTTCACGTTCTTACATTAACATTTATCCATTGTTTGAAAGGTCCAATATCATCATGCTGTAAGGTCTTCCTGAACTCAGCAGTGCAGAAGGCTGCCTGAATGGATGCTCTGCTACTTGGAGGAATTAGCAACATTGCTCAGGAATGGGGGCTGGAGAGAAGAAGACATCAATGACATAGTTCAAGTGTCTTCAATCCCTTTGGATCCAGACAACATTTTGTTTGACAGCCAAGCTGTTTTGGAAGGCATGCTATTGAAAGCTGATTCCATATCTGATTCTCTTAGAAGAGCAGGATGGAGTTCACAGGATGTCTCCGAGGCTTTCGATTTTGATTTTTCAATATCCGTTGTATCAACTATAAAGGCATATTACTAATCCAAATGCAACATCTGTAGAATCTCTAGAATTCAAAATGTTTTGATGGAACTTGGCATTTAAACAAGCTCACCTTAGAGCAGCACTAGGATCGCTGAGCTCCTAAAAAGTAGGGTTGCTCTTAAGCAAACTACGAAGGAATGTTCTCCTGAACTGACTTTTTTCTTTGCAACAAAGTTGTGTTAAATCCCTTCCCTTTTCTGCCTTGTTCGCGTACTGCTTCAACATCATAATTTATGCAAATTTTATTGCCCTCCAACATTCATCAACTTGATGACTATTTGACCGGAATGAGGTGAGGGAAAAATCGAGCTCAAAAACAACAGTTACAGTAAATAAGCCAAGTTTAAGCGAAAGATCCAAAATAAAAAACAAATCATATCAATTACATGAATTACTTCATTATCTTTTACGGTTGTAAAGACATGGGAACGACTATAACGTCCATAGAAATAATCTTCCAAGGTTGTGCTCTCATGTACAAGATCTACACCTTGATCTGGACTACTGTTTGATACCACATCATCATCAACTCCAAGCATTGCAAGTGATAGATGTGTTTGGATGTCAGAACTACCAGAGTTTGCTCCAGATTCATCCTCAATCAATTCATCTAATTCCATGGACATTGGCAATTGCCTCTTGGTCCAATAGAGTATGTCATCTCCTTCTCCTCGTAGTAATTTCAAAATATGCAATAATAAGTTGTAGGCAAACGATGAGGAAGAATAAGTTCACGTTCTTACACTATGAGGAAGAATAAGTTCACGTTCTTACATTAACATTTATCCATTGTTTGAAAGATCCATTATCATCATCCTGTAAGGTCTTCCTGAACTCAGCAGACCCTTAGCTTCCTCTATTCTTGTAACTTTGCATACTTCCTTTTTTGATAAATGGGCCTCCCGTATCTGCCATTAATCGGGCAATGTGCCGTAGTGAGTTATTGTTATCTTTAATGGTCTATTTAGTTGTATGTCACTCTGCACTCCCTTTTGCTACTTCTGATTCCGAACATTGTGGTTAGAACAGAGTCCAGACAATGGTCGAGGTACTGAAAATTGGAGGCTAGCACTCAGGACCTACCCTTAGCCTGTGGGATGTTCTTCCTCAAAGCAGGACTTACCCCTAGCCTGTGGGGTGTTCTCCTTGAAAGCAGGACTTAACCCTCGCCTGTGGGGTGTTCTCCCTGAAATCAGGACTCACCCCACAGCCTGTGGGGTCTTCTCCCTCAAAGCTATATACCCCTTTCATGATGCCACCCTTATCTGTATCAAATGAAGGTATGAATTGCTACCTCCATTGCAGAAGAAAGCGGTTGGAATTTCTACATTCATTTACAGAAGAAAGCAGACTCTCCAAAGCTGTTGTCACCTGCCTCTTCATGTCCCATGCCTACTTCCACCACAGGACTGCACTCAAACAATAAAATGTTGACTGTTAGAAAATGTACGTAACTTGATAAACATATTTGTTGGTCCTCAACTATAGGATGTGGTTCAGTAGGTGTGCTCTTGTTTCTATATATGGTTTCCATCATCTGAGGTCTAATGTCTGTCTTTGCACATACCTTCCGTACATAGCATGCAATTTACGTAAAACATTTTTAATTTATGCCAAAACATGTTAAAAAAATTTGTTCTACCAAATGTGCAGAATATAAACCTTCTGCCTGAATGTTATTGAAACACATCTCTTAATGTGTTTTACGTTGTGTAAGAAACATGTGGATTTTTCCTACAAGGATCGCATATCATGTGCGAACAGAGTATTGCTGAAAGGATCAGTATTAGGCATGGCTGACAAATGTTCCTATTTCATACATTTTTTAAAGGATCTTTGAGTCGCTTGAGCTATTTCCAAATTCGCACAATATGTACCTGGTCGTTGAATCTTATTAACAGACATTTTGTCAATGTGGTCTAGCTTGGGTGGTTAATATGAGAGGTTGTTCTCCTCCCCCTCTAGGTTGAATTTCTGCTTATGAAATGATTACCGCTTTTGGGGGCTGTCCGTCTTTGGAAGGATTCATATTAGGTGGGTGTGTCTAGGTACGAAGAGGATACATAGCTTATGCAAAGCAAGATAACAAACGTAGATCAAGGGAGGGAAAGGCATATTGTGTTTATGGGCTGAGTTCTTTTAAGAACAATGAACCAAATTGGGAAACTCGTGATTGCATCAAGCAAGGCTTGAGTGGAGTAGTGACAGAGGGTATCACATGTTGGACACATCAGGAATTTTGGACACATCAGTAGGCATGTTCAGGCAGATTCTGAGCACATTATACGAGCTTTAGAAACATCTTTACAATTTCTAAAAGGTTTAGACACGTACCTTACATACATAGCATGGGATTTACATAAAAACATGTTAAAAAATTTTGTTCTACAAGGTCAGCTCCCCTTTAATAGTGGTGTGAATGACAATTTATTCTCATTTCTTGTGCCCTTATTATTGTTTCACCATCAAAAGTTAGCCTTGTTAGATTAGATTCCACATTCACATGACAACTTTCTTTACTAGAATTTTGTGTTATGGTGAATTTGATGAATTGCAGGTACTACTATCACGGAAAAAAGAACCCCTCTGTTATATTATGGAGCCAGCCTTGACTACGAATGTCATTCCTCTGTTGCTGAATGGTTCCACTAAGATTCAACCACTACTTCAGATAATCGATATTGGTTCTGTTACCTCATTAAAAATAACATCCTCACACTTGCACATTACTCTATCTGATGGAACACATCGACACAAGACTTTGCTACCATCCGCATATAGCCCACAAGTTGCTTCTGGAGACATCCAAATTGGTTCAATAATTCCGCTTAAAAAAACAGCTTCCACGGTGCTCCAAAACTCCTAGTAAGGCCCAACATTTGAAATTACCCTCTTCTATTGTTTGTCTTCTATACGCTTCTTGCATTAAAAAAAAATAAAAATGGAATCTTCATTAATTCATTTCTCATTTGTTTACTTAAGGTCCATCCGAGTGATTGAGCTTGAAGTTGTGATGCGTTTAGCAGCATTGACGAAGAACTCATCAACACTACTACATGCAAAGGCAGGTACATCCCAGTATAGCTCTTCATCAATAGAAGATACCTTGCCCTCTGTTGTTACTCCACCAATTACGGCAGCAACTACAATAATTCCATTCACGACACTCAATCCTTACTGAAAATATTGGTCAATCCAAGGTAGAGCATCTGCAAAAACATTCCGAAATAGTCTATTTGTCATTCCCAATATGGCATCTAACAAGAAAAATGTGCTGCCTCGTTAACATGTTGGGATAAATGATCAATGGTTATTTGAATCATGTCTAGGTAAGTCAAGACATTTGGTTATTTATATTTAATGCTGATTTTGGTATTGAAGATCATTTATTGATCATAGTCACATTTTGAGACGCTGAAATCTCTTAAAGCACAAATACATCTTTGAGCATTTTCCTTGATAGCTGAACGAACTGCTTGTAGGCTGCAATGTCAGTCATATATTCTACCCTCCCAAGAGTTCATCTATCTTGACCATCTCTACCAGTGGGGAGCCACTATAAGCTACAAGCTTGTGGTATTGGCCGAGTTGGTTTAAGTAGACAAACAAAAAAGTTTCCACACAAATGAGCATATTTGTTGTTGCATATTTAGTATTTAGATTTCATGTGCCCCCCTTGGAGCAGGTGGCTACCCAGGAACTCACTTCTTTCCAAAAACAAGACAGTTGTATAGCTGTGTAAGTGCAAAAGCTTTTTCTGATTGGTGCTATCCCAGAAGAAGAAATTTAGAAATGTTGATGCATATGCTTTAGTCAGATAACCCAGTGTGCTTGCTTGCATATTCAAAATATTTTGTTTAAGGTGAAGTCACCATAAGCAAGTTGATGCATCAACATGTGGAATCTTATTAGCTAACAAACTATTTATGTCAAGCCTACAAGGGTGCTAGAAAAACATCCTTATCTGTTTCTGTATGAGTGTCTCTGCCATCCTTTTTTTTATTGAACCTTGTGCAAGGTATGAGCTGATGTCAGTGACTAAACTGATTTGTGGTTGTAATCCATTTCCGTATGAGTGTCTCTGCCATCCTTTTTTTGATTGAACCTTGTGCAAGGTATGAGCTGATGTCAGTGACTAAAGTGATTTGTGTTGCAAAAATTCTACATTAGTCTTTAGAATTACTAAATTTTCCAGCCAAGCATGTAGAAAGCTTCTCATGGAGCTATTCGAATGCAGGGAAAAATAAATCTTTTTCTATCACTAACAGAGAAGAAATAGTTTACTAAAATTATTAATTGACAATTTAATTTGAGATTTATATTTCATATTTTCACATCACATATCTTATATAGTTATATAGAACTATATAAATCTTCCACACTCTGCTTTTGGATCTTGTAAAGGCAATAACAATAGTCAATTCATTCATACATCATTATCTTTCTTTAGCATATCTTCTCTCTTTATAAGTGGCCGCTCCCAAACTTTAGTATATAAATTGGAAAAGACGAGCATAAATAATGAAGTCTATGAAATGAGGGCTGATTCAAGAGCACATATTTTGAACCTGAGAATTAATTAATTATGAATGAAATGTCACTACATTGATAAGGATGATTGAATGCCAATGCAAATATATATTACCTTTCTTTGGGATATCAAGTCCCGCTTTAGCACTATTGTGAACAGATGGCAGAGTGCAAGGAAACCATCTGATGCTTTCCAAAGTTGGACTTTTGCACCAACATTTGTGTATGCATTTCAACTTCTAGGGCTATTGTCCCTCGCTCTCTTGATTTCAGATTAGCCAATACAAAGAGGTTCTGGAAGAGATGCAGCACTCAACCAGGCAAGAATATATTGTGTCTCTCAGGAGGTACATGGTTTTCTTAATGTTTTTTATTTATTTAAAACATGTGTATATATTGTCCCATATATTTTGGATACTTTTGATGAATTTTTTTTCATTAATCCACTGAGTTTCACATTTTTTTAAGAAGTAATAGGTAGTTGCTTTGATTAATTTTGCAGAAATGGTAGTGACTTTTCAAGGGGTGCATCAAAATATCCACTGAGTTTCACATTTTTTTTAAGAAGTAATAAGCAGTTGCTTTGATCAATTTTGCAGAAATAGTAGTGGCTTTTCAAGAGGTGCATCAAAATATCAGGGAGTAACCAAGTATGCATTTAATTTGATGAAACTTTTTGGATTATTGTGTGAACTTATAATCACTAAAGCTTCACTCAGTGACATATCAAGAAAATCGCATAAAATAAACTACATCTTTATATTTCAAACTGAAAGTCATTCTTTTATTTTTCCTCTTAGTGTTAAGAGAAGCTACTTCATGGTATAAGTTGAAGTATATAAAACAATGAAATCTGCCGATTACAAAGGTAGACATCACATGTCCATCCAAATACCAGTGACTGTTGGATTGCTTCAGAGTTGGAGATTGGTCTTTTTTCCTAGGTGGCTATGATCAAGAAGAGAAAGCTGCGAGAGCTTATGATATTGAAGCTCTCAATTACTGGGGACTTAGAACAACTACAAACTTTCCTGTATGACTGCTTATGATATGGCAGCTCTCAAATACTGGGGACCTAGAACAACTACAAACTTTCCTGTATGATTTTCTGTTAATATTGGATTCAACATAATTGTAAAATCAAAACATAATTAATATTACTGTAGCTCTAATATATCATCACCATAAAATTTGCCATGTTTAATGTGCTTTGGCCATCCTGTGCAACAAGATATGTATCGCTGAGATTCTTGAGGGATTTTATGCGCCTTAAAGAGTCTCTACTTTTTTAAAATTGTTTTTTAGTAGTTGTACGTTTGAATGAAAACAATGTGTTTTTCTGTTCTGCTCTCTTAATTCCCTTGGTGTTTCCTTTTAAGCATAATTATTGAGAAAACTGTATAAACTAGTTAGTGAGCCTTATGAAAAGTAACCACGTTGAACCATAGAAGCCCGCTTGGCAATATGTGAGAGTTACATTACCCAAATTGAATTTGAAGTTTGCTTGATGCAATATCTATAGGAGTCATGAGTTTTGTCATTTAGTAAATTACTCAAGTAAGAAGAGTTATAATTGTAGTAGCATATGTTTGCTTAAAAGTTAACCAATACCCAAATTGAAAATACAATTGAGATTTTAATATATATATATATATATATATATAATATATATAATATATATATTAATAAATATATTTTAGACGGTACATCTTATATGGTTTCCAACATTTCATTATTTTCTATTTTTAATATTTTTTACAAAAATACTTATACTTTTTATATATTATATATATATATTATATATATATATATATATATATATATATATTAATATTTTACACTGTACATCTTATATGGTTTCCATATTCATTTTTCTATTTTAATATTTTTACAAAAATACTTGTACTTTTAAATTTTTTATAAAAATTCAACAATTCTAATTTCATAAGTCTATTGACCTCTTTTTATACCTTTTGGGACAATTGCTAATTTAGTTACCATTTCATCTCCATATTATCATAATTGTGGGTATTTAGCTTTCCAACTACCCAACTTCCAACTAATTTTAGAATAATGGACAAGGAGAAAATCTATAATTTATAATTTATAGAGGAAAACTATTCTCAATTATGGTAATATATTTGTGTTAACTATCATAATTATTATTTAATTTATGTGTGAATATTATTATAATATCTTTAATTTTTGGGTTGGAATGGATTCTAAATTATTAAAACCACGGCATGTTAATTGATCCTTTAGGATTTACAAGTATGTTAAGAGTGTTTATTTTTAATATATAATTAAAATTTTAAATTATTTTTATTTAATATATAATTTAGAAATTTTACAAGTGTTTATTTCTTAATATATAATTAAAATTTTAAATTATTTGTTTATTTAATATGAAATTTAGAAATTAAAGTGAATTATGAATTATTCATATAAATAGTGATTTTAAATAAAATTTAAAGTATTTAATTTATTGTAAATAATTTATTAAATTTTAATTTTTTATTTTAATTAATTTATAAAAATTATTATTATTATGATTATTGAAAAGTTAATTTATTTTTTATTTAAAAAAATATATATGTGATAAATGTTACAAAAGATAGACTTCTTTCTACTTAAAACAAATATTAATATTATAATTAGCATATATTTCATTATTATTTATTTGTAAAACACAATTGTGTTAATTGATTCTTTAGAAGTATGTTAAACATTTTTATTTCTATGAATATAATTAAGATTTTAAATTATTTTTTTTTGGGCTTTATAGCCTAGTCTAGAGGGTTTTAGTGATGTAGATATCTGTTTGCAAATATTTGCATGTAAGTTCAATTAACATAAATAAAAACAATATGAAGAAGATGCTGTAATGTTCATAAATGAGTGTAAACATTTTAATGTTGGCTCAATAAAAGTTTAGGATAGGGGAGATATTGTAGTGTTAGTAAATGAGTGTAAACTTTTAAATGTTAGACTTAATAAAAATTTCTTTCAAAGATTATATAAGTCTATATTAGGTTTAGATTCCATATGAGAATTATTTATATGTCACGGATTTATATAAAAAATAAATATATACTCCATAATTTAAGTAATTATTTCCACCGAAGGCATACATGCATACCTAGAGCTACTACCCACCTTTATTTATGTGTTTCTTAACACAAAAATAGATAGAAGTAAAAATTCGACGGTTGACTAAACATCTATTTTAACAGTAAAAATTTGATATATAAAATACATGTAAGATAAAATAATAATGATTGATTATTTACTAATTTATATAATTAAAATACTAAAAAATATTCACACTTATCAAAATATATTAATGATTAAATTATATAATGATTATTTTAGTTATAATTATAATATTATGATAATAGAACTAATGTAAGATAAATATCTTATATCTTATTAAGATATTTAAGTGAGATACAATTCTTGTATGTACTATAGATGAAGGTGATGCGTCGCTCATGGAATTTATGATGAGTTTTTCATGAATAAGCTTCAAAATGATAGAAAAAGAGGTGAAAGTTGCCATTGAGAACCCATTTCTATCCAATTTGTCCTTACTACAACTTGAGAGATCACTGCAACCTAAGTCATAAGACTTGTCCCTCCCCTCCCATGTACCACAAATCTGTTTTGTCCAATAGAATTCATGCATGACA
This sequence comes from Pinus taeda, assembly GCA_000404065.3. Lineage (NCBI taxonomy): Eukaryota > Viridiplantae > Streptophyta > Pinopsida > Pinales > Pinaceae > Pinus > Pinus taeda. Next base: position 108,310 of record APFE031176911.1, read on the forward strand.
TGTGTCTAACATGGGTAAAACTCATGTTGGGCATGTGCCCAAATTGTGTCTCGATTTTTGAACACACGTCCAACAAAAAAGCGACCCACAAGCTAGGTAAAAGCCATATTTGGGACGCATTCGAGCATTTTGTTTGGTGTTTCAATGTTGTAGGACTGTATGAGCAACCGACAAAGGAGATAGATGTCTTTTGGAGGTGATTCAAGGCATAGGTAACTGGATTTCCCTTCCATTTTTTTCTATTTTTGCTACAATAGTCTGTCTGTCCATTTTTTTTTTACATGCAAAACCTTACAACAATGCATTTTTCTTTAGAGAAAGGGAAAAGAAGTGGACGAATGTCCCCATTGGCAATGCCCCACCTACTTTTTCTAATTTCATCAGGGTCTTCCAATATTCCATCTATTGGAAGTGGGGTTGCAAAAAAAACTTCAAATGTTGAGATAAACATTACTTTAGTAAGACGGTAGGATCACGAATTGAAATATCCCTTGTGGAAGTATGTTACAAGACATTAAGGGTCAAGAAATAAGTGAGAGGGAAGAGGCAAGGGAAGAGGCAATATTCTTTGGACATGCAAATTTTGCAACCATTAATTCAAGAACACCTATTTCCATGTGAAAGGGAATTTGTTGGGCGCATCATCTTATGGAATTGGAACATGTGTAGGAGCGAATCCATCTAAGAGGAAATAACTATAAATAGAGGCCAATGCTGGTGTGGCAATAGTGGATGGAACATATAATAAAAAAGAGAATGCAGATCCACTTCCATTCTTGAAGAAAACAATTATCCATTGGAGATTTCTAGTGTGGATGCAGATCAAGGAGCAAGAAGGAGGGTACTTGGTCCAATGGACAAGATATTTTAGCAAGAGAGGTGAGAAGCGATTGATATTTCCATTGCCTTTTTTTTCTATCTAAACTTCATATCATTTAATGTTGCATGATCAACTTTATTTATTGAGATTTGCCAAGCTCTAGTTCAAGGGGCTCCATGGCGGTATGTGCTTCCTGTTGGAATTGTAACTAGTTTTGGTCTTCATAATTATTGTATTTGTAATTACTATGTATTTCTTGTAAAAAAAAAACTATTATTTTTATTTTTATTATCAAACATGTTTTTCATGCTTATTTTTTGGTCAAAATAAAAAGTCAAAGGGAACGTTCTTCGTGACTCTATAAAAATTAGAAAATTTTGAATTTTGTAAATGTCATTTGTTCCTCCAAGTTGCCAAGTTGACCCTCGAGGATGACAAGTCAACCTGCTCAAGCGTCGTGTTTTTTCACATGTGGAAACAACTATATATTGGCACCTATCCTCCATCATTTTGGCGATATTTTGTGGTAGAGTAATACAAATCTTGGGGCATGTATGCGAGCTATATGTAGAATGGATTTTGAGGCACATAAGAAGGTGAATTTCTATGATGTATCCCTCTCTACAAATGTGAGCCTCCCATGGCTATAACTCTGTGAAAAATGCGAGATTCTTGTGGCTATAACTTTGTGGTAGTTTGGGCTTCCCGTGGTTGTAACCTTGTGAACAATTCAGGCTTCCTATGGAAGTGTTTTTGTGAAAGTTCAAGCTTTATCATGACACTTTTATGTGATGATGTGAGTTAATAAAGGGATCATTTATCTATGGTATGCAAGTTATATAAGGTATCTATCTTCTATGATCAATGGATAGACTTCATGTTAAGTTTTAATGGAGGGATGACTTGGCAATTGGACTTGTTAGACGTGATTAGGATTTTTTCTGTTGATGAAGAATCTATAAGGAAAGATTGAAGGGTTTTCCCCTTGTGGGTTTTACCCTGGTGTTCAGTCAATTTAATGTCTTAAATTGCTAACATAAATTATCGATCGGGGTTAGTAAACTGATGGAGTGTGGTGCACAATATGTGCTTAGTTAACCTTTTTTCTTACTTTGTTGAGTACATTTTTATGTTGTTTTGGGGTTTTGTTTCTTATGCCTAAGGAAATTAATCTAAGAAATGAAATTTATGCTTCTAGATGAAATCTTTAAATGTTAGTGGACAAAATCTAATGAATTTAAATGAAAGAAAACATGATCTAGGAAAGCATAAAGAAAGCATGTAAAAACTTGCAATGACTGTGTATCTAATGTTTTAAGCAATCAATTTTGAAAGGGTTACCTTCTTGAAATGCTAAAAATGATATGACACAATAGATAATAAATTTAATCTAAAAAGCATGATAAAAGCATGAGAGAGGAAACTAAATCACCGTCTGTTCTAAATGCCTCAAGCAATCAATTTTGGAAGAACTACCTTCTTGAAATGCTCCACATAAGATTAAATAGTGAATGTAAAACTTAATCCTAAGAAAGCATTGTAAAAACATGTAAAGGAAAACTAAGATCACTGTATGCTTCAATGCTTCAAACACAATCCAATTTTGGAAAAGAGAAAATTCTTTTCCTGAGATGCTTTGATTAGCATAAGATTACACAATAATTAAGAAAGTAATAAATCTTAATCTATAAAAGCAAATAAATCTTAATCTATGAAAATAAATAAATCTCATACATTGTAGATGACCAATCCAAAAGTATGAGGATGGAAAGTTGAGAAGCTCCAAATGCAAGCTTTCTTCTTTATTCAAAACATGAGCAATTCCCCAGCTTTACAAATAAAATGATAGGAGAAAACTTCCCCTATTTATACAAAAATATGAGAATCTATCTCATTAATGAGAGTCCATGAATCTCTCCCTATATCTCTAGAGTTACAATCAAAATAGGAAATGATAAGGCACATGTCTTCTTAGAGTTTCAATACAAATAGGAAATGAGACACATATCCTTATGATCCCATGATCTTCTCCACTAAAATTCGAATTTGGTTTTGGGAGGCCACATAAAAGTCTTTTAGAAGCTTCATTTTGACCTGCACATGTCAACAATCTCATCCCACTTGTTAGGTTTAAGCATATGCACATTATTTTCTAATTTTTAACCATAAATTCATTTAAAAATGCTGAGAATTAATAAAGTTTGGAAAAACATAAATGTGACCCAATAATGATAATGTAAGGTAAATGTAATGAAATGGAGGTAAATGTAATAAAATAGAGGTGGAGTGAAGGTGAAAATATGGAAATATAAGTGAAAATGTAATGGAAGTGAATGACAATTTCAAGGCCCAACACTTGGCCTTTGGCCTAATTTCTTGTGCCTCTTGTATTTTTATGCATTGTATTTGTACAATTTTCTGATGAACTAATGAATGAAGTAATGGCTAAATGGAAGAACACATAAATAAACAGTTACAAGCAATTATCATGTAATAAAACCTCTATTTATCTCGAGTTTCAACATGGTATTAGAGCTAGGTTCGAGGAAGTTAGAGAGCAGCCCCCCCAAAAACCAACCTCAAGTTTAGGATTAGCAGATTCTTCTTAATTTGGGATTGCAGGGGCTTTGTCCCCAGGGCATAAACAAGATGGGTAGTCATATCACTGCAGATAAGGAATTCTGGCAACCTCCACCACAGGGTTTTATGAAATGTAATATGAATGGAGCCTTAAAAGGAAACCATGATATGGCTGGTTATGGAGCAGTCATAAGAGATGAAAAGGGTTTCATACAAACCATCTTTCACAATTGCTTGGGGAGGGCCACCAATAATATGGCAGAGCTCATGGCCATGGAGCATTGCCTAGAAATCTTGAGGGACTCAAATTTACACAACACCATAATTGAAGCTGATTCTAAATTGATAATTATTTCAGTCAAGAGAATTGGCAATGGCTTAGCTCCATAGAAAGTGTCGAGGCACTGGAGGTTACTGCAAGTTTATCAACGTATTCAATCATACTTGCAGACCATGAGAACCCTTAGTTTTATTCATGTGCGCAGAACAACCAACAGATTGGCAAATATTTTGGCAAACGAAGGTGTGCTCTGTTCCAAAAGCAACATAAGATATGATTGGATAAGGACTCCCCAAGGACAACTTCGGGAATAATGCTCCAAACAGGCGACCATAGACAGAGAGTTCTATCAAAGCAAGGAAAATAGGCAAGATGAAGACTGATGGATACAGAGGATTTTTGGTTCTTGGGCGGGAAATTATAAATAGGCCTAGTATTTGCATGGACCCTCATAACATTAAGAAGGGCCTTTTAAGTTTTTGGGCCTTGGATTATTTTAAAATGGTGGCAAGTTGGCACAATTGCAGCAATCCCATGGATTTCGCGAGGACAACAAAAAGAACTTTAACAATTGAATTGGACCTGAAATTACTTAGGCCGGATTTTTATCAAGCTTCGGGTCCGAGAAGAACGTTAAGTTACGTGTTTTTTGCTCTGTCATCCTGGAATCGCACACTTATGGTGGATTTCGGGCAAATAAGGTGCATGGGGGTTAACTCCCCAAATAGACCCGATATGACTTTTAGATGTGGTTCAATGGTCTTATCGTGCCCGATTTATTGGTTAAAGGGTGTGCATGTTGGCCACAAATGCTTCATAACCATTTGATCTATGGAGAAAGATCGCTCGGTCTCCAGAAAAGAGATAGTATTGTTTTGCGGGCCCTCGACCTAGAATATGTAATGTTGGCTCGGTAACAAAGGTTGGTGTTGGTTTGTCAGTTTGGTGGGCCATACCGCCTTTGTTCTTTATGTACAACTATATAACTTTTAATTAATAGAATAGAAGGTACCACTCTCGCTTAAGCAAAAAAAAGACAATATAAAATATATCTATTGCAAATAAACAAATAAAGTATTGTTGGGACACTTTGGAGTGAAGATCAGGGATTTTTTAAAAATTGTGGCAGCAATTAAGATATAATTTTTGTGTAAAGGGTAAATGTCAAAGAGAGATTTTATGGCTTACATCTAACAACCTAGGCTATACCTACATGGGAAGAGTACATGCTTCAGGGGAACTTATGTTATTATACTATCAAACATGTTCATAAGAATATTATTGGGTGTTTGGATCACAATGAGTCATCACATACATCTCCTTGGCACCTCCTTGGTTACAGGAGGATCTAAGCAGATATGTCGGTCATCAGTTCCTATAAAGGGACACCGTGTACATAGCTATGAAATCTTGGCATTGATTCCATAAGCATATATTTTTTTGCAAGAAATACTAACCCCTCCTATTTATGGCAAAATTTTCAAAGGTTTGTGTATATGCTACATAGTGGTGGTATCAAAATTTTTCTCATTGGTTGTATCAGGCTACTAGGTGTTCGGAAACCGGGCTATAAACAACCTATTCATCAACATATCTCCCACTGGAGAGCCCTCTCTTATCCTGAATTGGATGCCCTGCACAACCAACATTTGTGTTATCGTCTAGTTATCAATATGACAAAGAAAGGATATGTTAAGCCATATTTGGCAATGTGATAGTGAAGGGAGGTCATGTTTCAGGTATATTCACATCCTACATGATCTGTAAAGTGTCGTGGATATTCCAATGGACAGTCCATCACAATAGATCTAATAATATTATATTAAAAATCTGAGATTCTACACTATTACAATTTATTTAATTTCTAGATCTATGTGTGTGAGATTATTTTTTCGTTCTTTACTTTTCTGCTTTATTTACTTTTACTTGAAAAAACCCAACTAGAAGGTGAGGCTGCTTTGCTCTCTTTCTCTATTTGGAGATATGGTTGCAGATACAAAGAAGTAATGTATGTGGCCTGTGGGCTGCTACAGTGCACAGATCCTATCTGTGTGCTCTACCTCCAATCTCTCTTGGCTATCTTTTCTCAACTATGGAACAAAATGCTCTCGAAATAATGGAATGCCTCTTCCTCCTAGTGGCTCGATTATAACATAGCCCGATAGCCTACTAGTTGTTGAGTTTGACTACATCAACTATTAACTAGATTTGTAAAATATAATATTCTAGAGTATTTTACATCACAAACACGTGGTTAACCCCTTTTCCATGAATAATGGCGGTTGACACAGCATCCTCCCAAACTATAGGTGTGAAAACAGGAAGGTCAACTTCTGAGTGGTATAACTTTTGCATATAGACTCCGATTGACACAGTTCTTGCATCGTTGGAAATATATCTATGTGTAGAATAGCTTGAAAAGGTGTGGAAATTTAGAGGAAAATTTTCTCCCCAAGAAACATTGTTTGATGCCTCAAAAATCTCCTAGAAGGTTTCAAACCCCGTTTCACCAAACTGGGTCCCGCCCGTAAAAACGGTCCCGTGAGCTGATTCCTCCACTTTTTCCACACCAAATGCATTGAGATGGATGAAAAACAATATAATGATCAAATTCAGATCACACCTCCCCATTTTGGGAGGCTTTTGGTCCCCAAAATATTTTACTAAATGAGGTGAGGAAAATTTTCCTCCACCTTGTCTCTAGTGTACCATTTAACTTTGCCCAGAAGTTGTCCCTTCAACCCAATTTGCTAAAGGTCTTGTTGCCCTTTTCTTGTAGCTCTGGACCTCTTCTGCAAAACTATATCTTCTTCTAACTTTTCCTGAGCATCTGGTTCCAAATCCTCCACAGAAGGTAGGACATGTTCTCCTTCCTGATCTAGCATGGAAGTCTCATAGAGTTTCAAATTCTCCACATTTACAATTGAGTAAATGCACATATATGGTGGTAAACATAGTCGATAGGAATTATCATCCACCTTTTCTAGTATCTCAAAGGGACCATACCTTAGAGCCTTGATTTTCTTACCAGGTCCTTAGAGCCTCTACTTGTTTAGCTATAGCCATACTCTGTCTCCCACCTTGAATGATTTCTCTGTTCTGTGTTGATGATGCTTGGCCTTATACTTCACTTGCGACTTATGCAATGTTTCTTGTACCTGTAGATGGATCTTCTTGACCTTCTCTATAAATTTTTCAGTCTTCAAAGCATCTCCTGCATTGTCTTCCTTCACTCCTCCTTACTGCCCATATGCAATATGCAAGTTGAAGGTGACGAATATTCGAAACAAGTTTCAAATGAGGACTTTCTTGTAGAAGTGTAGACTACTCTGTTATAAGAATATCGTATATATACCAGATTTTCATCGCAGGTCTTCAGATGCTTTTGGTTGTAACCCCTTAGAAGCTACACCAAAGTCCTGTTGACTACTTCTATCTGCCCATCTGTCTGTGGATGGAATGTTGTAGATCTCTTCAACTTCGTGTCCATATTCTCCCACAATGTAGTCCAGAATGCACTGAGAAATATTGTATCCCTGTCTGAAATGATGCTCCTTGGTATCCAAAAGTGTACCCAGACTTATCCAAAGAACAAGTTTGCTACTTCTTGTCTACTGATGGTATTTTTACAAGGCATCAGAACACACATCTTGTTGAACCTATCAATTACCACGAACATGTAGTCATGTCCCTTCTTGGTTGTTAGTAAGCCTCCCACAATGTCCATGGAAATTATTTCCCAAGGACGAGTATGTACAGGTAAGGGATGATACAAAACCTATTTCTTGTTTCTAGGATTGCTCGTACAACAAAGCATGCATCCTCTTATGAACTGAGCTACTTTTTCTTGCATCTTGGACCAATACACATACCTCTGCAAGTTAGCCATTGTCTTCCTTACACTAAAGTGCCTTGCAAACTTGGAGGTGTGAGCCTCTCTAATCAGCTACAAATGCTCACCTTTAGGAACACATAACTTATCCAGCCTGTAGAGTAACCCATCCTAGAGATGGTAGTCAATGGCGTTGTCACATCATGCACATGAATATGACTCTGGAATTGTTGATACACCTCCTTGAAGTCCTCATCTTCTGAATATGCTTCTTTGTATGCATCATGCGTGAATGGCTCCATGTGCACAAGAGTCCCCAAAGTTGTAATCTTTGATGTGTGTGGCCTTAAAATCATGTTGGCCAACTTGTTTGTGTTGCGCTTCTTATACTTGACCACCAAATGAAACTGCTGTAAAAACCCCATCCACATGTAATGTCTAGTCTGTTGTAGCTTATTCTGGGCTTGCAAGTACTGTAACGACTGGTGATATGTGTGGATTATTGTCTCCTTTCCCATCAGATAGTGATTCCACTTCTTCATAGCTTGCACCTTGACATAGAGCTCCTTGTCGTAGGTGGAGTAGTTAAGAACTGCCCAATGAAATACTTCAGAATGGCAGAAAATGGGCCTTCCTCCTTGCATCAAGACAACTCTCATAACATGCCCACTCGCATCTGTCTCCACTTTAAAGGGTCGTTGCAAGTTTTGTAATGCTAGAACTGGTGCTCCACTGATCTTCTTATTTAACTCATCAAAATCCTTCTGTTGTCATTTTCCCCACTGGAACCTCTTGCCACTTGTTGTTATGGCGTGGAGCGGTGTTGCTACTGTTGAAAATGAGGCTATGAATTTCCTCAGGTACTGTGCTGCTCCAATGAAACTCCTAACCTAAGTAACATTAGTAGGCACCACCTATTTCCCGGTGACCTCCATAATGGAAGGATCTATCTTCAATTCTCCTCCACCAATCACATATCCCAAATACGCCAAGGATTGTTGTGCAAACTTTCACTTCTTGAGGTTTTCTAGCAGTTGGTGCTTCTTCAATGTTTCCAACACCTGTCTCAAATGTGAAATATGCTCCTCCCAGGTAGCACTATATACCAATATATCATCCAAATAGACAATAATAAATGAATCTATAAAAGGGCACAATACATCATTCATTAATCTCATAAATGTAGTTGGTGCATTACATAGGTCAAATGGCATAACTAACCACTCATACAAACCCTTGTTGGTTTTGAAGCCGGTCTTCCATGTATATTCTTCTTTGACTTGAACCTGGTGATATCCAAACTTCAAGTCCAGGTTGGTGAAATACTTTGCTTGCTGCAACTTATCTAGAAGATCATCTATCCTGGGCATGAGGTATCTGTTCTTGAGCGTGATTTTATTCAACACCCTATAATCTATACACATCTATCAATTCCCATCCTTCTTTGGCACAGTAATGATGGGTGACCCACATGGCAATGTACTCGGTCGAATGAAACCCTGTTCGAGCAGTTGCTGCAACTATTTCTTCACCTCACTTGCTCCTATAACATACTGCCTATACAACCCAATATTTGGCAATGGGGAGTCTAGCAATAGTTGGATCTCATGCTCCACTTCTCTCTTAGGGGGTAGCCCTTTAGGCTTTCAAAACACGTCCTTGTATGCTTGTAACAAATCCTCCAATTGTTGCTTTTGTTTCTTCGTACACCGGTCTAGGGATGCCTTGCCTCTTATTGACTCCTCTATAGACTTATTTTCTCTTAAAAAAAATAAAACATACTTCTTGTTAGAACTGATCAATTTCTTGGCTTGGTTGACGCTTAGTGAAATTTTTGACTTGGCTTTGTGCGCGTTGATGATGCATTATTTTCCATCCTTGACAAGCTGATACTAGTTAGCTCTCCTCATGAATATTGCATCACACATGTACATGTATGAACTCCCAAACATGACTCCACATACATCAAGGGGAACCAAATCTAGATCTACTTCATCAATAAAATCAACATTGATAGCAAATCTAATTTTACACTATCTTGTTACCTTCATCTCTGCATCCTTATGTATTGATCCCAGTGGATATGGGTTTGGATGATCACAAACTTCTAGCCCCAGCTTCTTGACTAGATCTGCTGCAATGAGATTTGCCTGTGATCTGAGTCAAATAGAGCATCAATCCTCGTCTTCTTGACCTGTATCTTTACATGGAAGAGTTTTGTCATTTATTTCTCTCAATGTTGCTGAGGCCTACTTAGATTCACCTCCTTTTGCACTGATGTAATTACAATCTTCTCATCCATGTCTGAGATGCTTTCAAGTTGGTTTCCCAAATCAGTGGCCATGAGATTCTTCTTCTTATTATCTTTCTTCTTGTTTTTTTGGTTTAGCTCTAGATGCAACTTCCAAAACTTCTCCTCTATATGACCATCAATGTTGCAGTGGTTGTAGTGGTTGCTAGGATTTTTACACAAGTGTTCTTTGGCTGCCATATTTTTATCTTTTCCCCCTTTTTGCTTCTTCTTCCCATCCTTAGAAGCGCCTTTTTGCTCCTTTTGCTTTGATCCACTTGATTGCGCTCTTTTCAGACCTATGTTATCTAGGTACTATGCCTGTACACAAGTCTCATCCACCGTTTTGGGCTTGATCAACATCACTTGCTCATGCTGATGGTGGTGCAGACCCCCCAAATACTTAAAGAGTACATCTGGGTTCTTTGGAGGGATACCCAACATTATAACCATCTTTCTGAATTCTGTGGTGTACTGCTACACACTTTGGCCCAACTTTTGCCTGAAGTAATGCCACCAGATCCATTAGTCTTCCATGTACCCAATGGGATAAAATTGTGACTTAATGAGGGAAATCCTCCCACTTAGTCACTCGAGATTCTCCCTCCAACCTCAGGGTTTCTGTGTGGATCTCCCACTAAGTAAGTGCATGGACCTCCAATTTTAGTCGTGTGAATGAGATTCTGCCCTTCCTTGATCTGATGGACACTAAAATAAACTTCCATTTGTTGCAATCATTAGATCGGATTCATAGTGTCGATATCGCTGTGGTATGGGTTGATATTGAATTTTTCTTCTACTTTAAATAGGGATTGGTTCACGACACTTGAACTTGGTTGATCTTTTTCAGGTTCTTTCTTCAGCTGGTTATATGTGTCTTATCGATCTCTTGATCCCCATTGTGATTTTTCCTTTGCATTCGAACCCCCTTATTCTCCAAATATCACGATATTATTTCTTAGGGCCGCCATGATGAGATTGACATTGTGGTTTATATTTGCGATTTGTTCTTCGAGTCGCGAAAACCTCACCTCTGTAGGATCACAAGGTTCGTTTACATATTCATCGCCCATGATTAGGGTTTTATAATATTCAGCCTCGCTGATTTAGATCCTTGCAATATCCATAAAATACCCAAAGAAACATGCTCTAATACCAAATTATCCGTAAATTTTTGCGAATATTCCACTGGACAGTTCGTCACAACATATATTATAATATTATACTAAAAATATGAGTTTCTACACTATTACAATTTTATTTAATTTCTAGATCTGTAAAATTAACTATAATTAGTGCATGCATGTAAAATTAAATCAAGAAGAAAAGTAGAGAGCGAAAAAATAAGCTCACACACATATAATACACAATATATGCTCTCTGGGAAACCCTTTTAGGAGAAAATTGAATTGGAAGGTGAGGCTGCTTCACTCTCTTTCTTTGTTTGGAAATATGGCTGCAAATACAAAGAAGTAATGTCTGTAGCCTATGGGCTGCTAAGTGCACAAATCCTCTCTTTGTGCTCTACCTCCTATCTCTCCTGGCTGTCTTTGCTCAACTATGGAACAAACTGCTCTCGAAAGAAATGGAATGACTCTTCCTCCTAGTGGCCCGATTATAACACAACCCAATAGCCTACTATTGGTTAAGTTTGACTACATCAACTCTTAACTAGAGTTACAAAATAAACTCTTCTAGAGTCTTTTACATCACAAATATGTGGCTAGCCCCTTTTCCATGAATAATGGGGGTCGAAGTGGCATTCTCCCAAACTATAGGTGTGAAAACAGGAAGGTCAACTTTTGAGTGGCATAACTTTTGCATATGGACTCCGATTGACGTGATTCTTGCATCGTTGGAAATATCTCTATGTGTAGAATAGCATGAAAAGGTGCAGCACTTAAAAGAAAAATTTCTACCCCCAAAAAATGTCATTTGATTCCTCAAAACACTTATGGAAGGTTTCAAACCATATTTCGCCAAACTAGGTCCCGTTGGTAAAAATGGTCCCGTGAGTTGATTCCTCCACTTTTTCCACTCCAAATGCATTGAGATGGATGAAAAAAATATAATGATGAAATTCATATCACTAAATTTGATTTTTTGGAGGAAAAATCGAGATATGCAAGCAATGGAAGGTTTTCTCTATGTAATCTGATACCAAGAATGTTGTTACGCTCAATTTACATAAGTGTGGCGACTTTGATTGCAACGATGCTACCATTTTGTGTGGACGTAATTGAAATAATTGGTGCATTTGGGTTCATTCCTTTGGACTTCATTTTTCTTGTAGCCTTTTACAACCTAATGTTCAAGCCTTCAAAGAGGAGTTTGATATTCTGGATCTGCACCCTCATAGTCGTGGTTTTTTCAATTTTGGGAGTATTGGGTTTCATTGCAGTGATTCACCGAGTTTATGTTGATGCTCACAATTACAAACTATTCACCAACTTATGAATTTTCATATTCATTAGTGGCAGTATGTTTTAATCCATCTTATCTGAATATTGTATCAGAACTTAAGTGGCTCTTCTTACCATAAAGCTTATATACTACCATCAAGCACTAGATGATAGTATAGCTTATATAATATTATAGTGCTAAATGATAGGATATGGAGTTTTCCACAGTATAGTTATTCTATTGTACTTCAAATATAATGGCATTTATTAACAAATTAGTTCTCGAAAGATTTGTTATTTTTTAAGCATGTAATTTTCTCATCCTTTAACTAATTATTAACCACTAGTTATTGAGAGTACTATGAAGGGTTTTTCATTAAACCTTCACATTTTATTCATCTCAAACTAACCTTCCGTCACTCCTTAGAATATCATATATCTTATTTTCATTATCAAACTTTTAACATATTTTAACACGTTTGTTAAACTTTTAACACATTTTAACACATGATTTAAAAGCATTATGGCCAGTTGGTACCAATTTTATAATGGATGTAAAGATTTGATAACTTAATTTTTCGAAACACATAAAAAATAACATAATTATACCAGTCTATATCCATCTTAACCTTGGATCTATCAAGGGCCAAGAGGGATCAAATCTCTTGAGGTGAAAACCTTATTTTTTGAGTGCAAAACTTGTGTCAAGAGGGATCAAATCTCTTGAGTTTCAAACCTCTTTTTTAGTGCAAAACTTGAGAAAAGGTTTGTGCCTCGAGATATTTGATCCCTCTCGATGCTTGATACATCCAGGGTTAAGATGGATCTAGGTTGATTATATACATACATACACACACACACATATATATATATATATATATAATATATATATATATATCTGTGTGTGTGTGTGCGTGTCTTCCTTATTCCTTCTCTATCAGACCCCAAAACATACACACTCTCTCTCCATATCTATCTCTCTCTCTCCATCCATATTCCTCTCTTGCTCTCTCTCACTTCTCCTTCTCTCTCTCTCTTTCCATTCTCTCCCCCTCTCTCTCTCTCCTCTCTCTCTCCCCTCTTTCTCTCCTCTCTCCCTCTCTCCCTCTCCATATCTCCCTTGTCACTACCTCTCTCTCTCCACCTTTCTCTCTCTATGTCTTTCTTCTTCCCTCCCTCTCTCTCCCCTTCCAAATCCATCCCCCTCTCCCTCTCCTTCTCTCTCTCGAGTCCTCTCTCTCCTTCTCTCTCTTGAGTCCTCTCTCTTTTTCGTTCTCTCTTTGTGATTCTTTCCCACCTCCCTCTATCTTTGCCATTACCCCACCCATCACTCTCTCTCTCTTCCCTATAACTCTGTCACCATCTCCCTCCAACTCTTGTTCTTTCTCTCACCTCCATCTACGTGTATCCCTCTCTTTCTCTATTCCCCTTCCCTCCCTATCTCTCCCTTCTCTTCTCTCTCTTCCCTCTTCTACTCTCTCCCTCATTCTCCCCATCTCTCCCTTGTCACTCCCACTCCCTCTCCACCTCTACCTCTCTATGTCTTTGTTCTTTCCTCATTCTCTCTCTCCCCCTCCACTTCATATCTCTCTCCTTCCCTTTCCTCTTCTCTCTCTCTCTCTCTCTCTTCCTTCCTCTCTCTCCCACCTCCCTCCCTCTGTCTTTAAATTTTATTCCATGATATTACGTTTAAGATAGTATCTAAATTAAAAAATCTCAATTGGTTGTAAAATATTAAGCCTATATTTTGGATCAATCATGTTAAAGAAAATACAATAATGGAAACATAAAACTATCATGCACTATCTCTCCTTTATTATTGTTAGTCATTTTGCTTGCTCTCGTCGCTTGGATCCTTGGTTAAGTTCGTAGTAATATTATTTATGTTATATAAATTTCACATCTTTATATATAATAGCATTCTCATTTTTAATTTTATTATAACCTTGATTTAATTTCTATGGGAATATTTTTAGTAGTAGTGATGATAGAGGGTTTAGATATATCTCAAAAGTAATTATAAAATTTTTCCTTTCAGATTTAATTAAAAAAATGTTATAAAATTAAATTAAAATAACATATTTATACAATATTTTGATTGTGAAATAGTTATGTTTGTTGGACATGTGGTATTGATAATCCATAGTGTTGATCCATGGTATTGTAACAAAGCATATTTACATTTTAATAATATCCTCGTTAATGTGGGGGTGAATATCCATGGTTAAGAATCGTGCCATATTGTTATAAAATATTTTGATTATGAAATAAGTTATGGTTTTTGGGCATGTGATATTGATAACCCGTGGTATTAGCCATGGTATTGTAACAAAACCTATTCACAAGTTAATAACAAAATCAATATATAAAAAAATTACTTCAACTATAACCTTTTATTATTAATTGAGCCAACATTTAAATGTTTATAGGCATGGGGATTTATATTACTTTTAATTTTTTATTTACTAGCAATTGCACCACATGTTGCAAAGGAAACCCTGCAAGGCAGTAGCATAGGAAACAATAGCATGGAAAAAAAGGTAATTTTTTAATGCAATTTTGTTTCTTTACTGGTGTTTATTTTTTACCATATGTTATGTTTGAGGAAGATTCCAAAGAGGCTAAAGTTCCAAAATATGTTGAAAATGAAGGTAATACACAACAACTTAACTCCAAAGGATCTATGAAAATATTATTTATTAGTATTGAGGAATGTATAAGTAAAAGGTGTTGCACTAAAGCATCAATGTTTTACACCCCAAGAAACTTTGTTTTATGCCTCAAAACACTCCTAGAAGGCTTCAAGCACCAATTCATCATACTATGCATGCAAGAAGCACAAGGTTTTCCTAGTACTTACAAAGGGGTAACATGGAGATGAGAGTCCCACCAAAAGATCATTTGAATGTCAAGAGACACAATTAATGGGTAAATAAAGGAAAAATGAGGACTTAAATGCCTCATTGAGAATTTAGATGAATGTAATGATGAGGAGAAAACTAAAAATGGAAGTAGACAAGGGTAGGGACATAAATGGCAATCTCCTTATGAGTGGATGAATGGTAATATGCAAATAAAGAAATCATCACAATATGGATTAAGTGAACTACTTGTGATATGTGATAATCCAAAAAATACTGGCCAATAGTGTGGGAATATATGGGTTAAGGCTATGAACACACCAAGAAGTGATGCATGTGGCTCAACCCTAGGAATTGTTGAAAATGGCAACAAGAAATGCTAAAAATAGAAGTGCTAAAAATAATAGTTTGGGTACTAGTGCTGGATTGGGCAATAGGGAACGAAAAATGGAAGTGCTAAAAATAGAAGTTCTATTTTTAGCAGTTCAGTGTGGATTCCTATTTTAGCCAGTCCCTGGACTAGAAATAGGAAGTAAAATTCGAATTTGATATTAATAGCAATTTGTAAATAAATTAATTAATTCACCATGAGTTAATTAGTTGTGAAAAATCAAATATGAAGTCTATGTGAGGACATGCAATAGATTCTCCATTAATTGAGGAATTTATCCATCAGTTAAAGAGATAAGAATGAGTTCTAATTTGAGTTGTAATTAGTTGGCTCAATTAACTGTGTCAAGTCTAGTTAGATTGATTTAAACAATTTGTTTAAATTAATGCAAGTTCAGTTAGTTAATTCTTGCATGCATGTAACTACTGCACTTCAGATAACTAAATATTCTCTCATAAATAACTCATGCATGTCAGTTCAGAGAAAGACCTAGTTGAGATCAGAGGAGGGACAATGTACTATGAGTTGGATGGATTTTTCCTATAAAGGAAAATCATCCAAGCAGAAGGATTAAGGTTCCTTGAGGATTGCGCAGTTTTACAGTGTGAGAGACCAGTGTTACACTTGGTAACAGGAGGATCACCCACGAAAAACTTCGCAAGGAAATAGGAGGCTTGGAGGGTTGAGGATAAGGCTTAGGAGAAGTCTTGATTGCCTGTGAACATCCAGGAGGATTGCACTGAGAGCTGGCTAGTTGTGAGAGCTAAGGCTTTGTGTAATCCTGATGTATTTCCACCTTCATCTGTGAGGATTGTACTGAGAGATGGCTAGCTGTGTGAGAGCTAAGGCTTTGTATAAATCCTATTTATGATAATACAGAGAGTGGGGTTTTAGGCTGAGGCTTTCCCTGGGTTATATCTTCTGTGTTATATGTGATTGATTCTTTCTTATCAGTTATATGTGTTCTTATTGATGTTGCTAATGTTCGATTAAGCTTCCACTAAATTGGTTGTAGAAATAGATCAAGTATTTTTCCTTAGTACAATGCATTATCATGCGATCTACAGTGGGAATTTCTACATGGTATTAGAGAAAAGGTGATCAAAGGAGAGAACAATATATTGAGAGGAGATTTCAAAGTTTTGAGTTTTGGGCCGAGAGTTTGTAGAGCAGATCTGAAAATTTTTGTAAGAAATTTTCAGAAAAAAATAGCAGTTTTGGATTCCTTGCGGAAAAATACCCAAATTAAAAAAAAAAAGTCTAAATTGGAGTTTAGATGGGGGAGATATCGCTAATTTAAAATATGCTCTTTTCATGAAAATTTCGCGACGGCGAGAAAGATGAAACTGATTGGTGTGCTAGCTAAGAATTTGTATGCACTTTAGGTACAAGATGCATGCAAAGCCTTGAGGATCAAGGCAAAGGTTAGATACTTGGTGGTTGAGAGGGAGAGTAAATTACCTCTCAACATGCAATGCGAGAAGAAGTCTTAGACGATTGTGGAGGAGCCACGATTGGTGAAGCAACTTCAGGAGGTTGTGGAGCAGCCACAACTGGGGAAGTCGAGAGGAGACATAGTGGAGGAATCCACTCATGCAGAGACCTCCAGTAGGAGGGAACTTCAAGCCAGGTGGGCAGAGGGATCACATGCAACCATACCTCCAGGTAGGAGGTGGGGCGATGTGGAGTGATCGTCCCAAGGAGGAGGGGCAGGATCCTTGAGGTACCCAACCTATTTGATTCGACTTTGCTACAGGAGCCCCAATTAGGAGTAGCAAAACTGACTGATTGGGTAGAGACAAATGCGGATGGAGCGGCAGAGAGAGCTACAATGTAGGGAATCCCAAGACAGTGCAGAGCTAGCAAGCTGCAACAATGCGAGAGGCACAAGTGTGTTGCACCAATGCAGGGTAGCACAAAGAGGTGTGCAATGGTCTGAGATACAAGGAGACGTTGCAGTAGTGCAAAAGTTAGAGAGGGAGCACTTGTCAGCAACAGGTAGAGCTTCAACATCACAGTATGTTTCTAGCCCAATAGAGAGGTCAGTTGGGAGTTTTTTTTTTTGTTCCGAGAGTTGCTGGAGCAACCACACTTGGTAGAAGTGTTGCATGCAGAACATTCTGAAGTTACAGGATCGGGTTCGAGAGGAAGCCTTTCTTGTTGAGAGGGAGTGTTGAAAATGGCAACAAGCAATGCTAAAAATAGAAGTGCTAAAAATAGCACTGCTAAAAATATTAGTTTGGGTACGAGCGCTGGATTAGGCAACAGGGAATGAAAAATGTTATCAGTTTAGTGTGGATTCCTATTTTAGTTAGTCCCTAGACTAGAAATAGGAAGTAAAATTCAAATTTAATATTAAAAGCAATTTGTAAATAAATTAATTAATTCACCATGAGTTAATTAGTTGTGAAAAATCAAATATGAAGTTTATGTGAGGACATGCAACAGATTCTCCATTAATTGAGGAATTTATCCATCAATTAAAGAGATAAGAGTGAGTTCTAATTTTAGTTGTAATTAGTTGGTTCAGTTAACTAAGTCAAGTCCAGTTAGATTGATTTAAACAGTTTGTTTAAATTAATGTGAGTTCAGTTAGTTAATGCTTGCATGCATGTAACTGCTGCACTTCAGATAACTGAATATTCTCTCATAAATAACTCATGCATGTCAGTTCAGAGAAAGACCTAGTAGATATCAGAAGAGGGATAGTGTACTATCAGTTGGATGGATTTTTCCTATAAAGGAAAATCATCCAAGAAGAAGGATTAAGGTTCCTTGAGGATTGTGCAGTTTTACAGGGTGTGAGATCACTGTTACACTTGGTAACAGGAGGATCACCCAGGAAAAATTGCACAAGGAAATAGGAGGCTTGGAGGGTAGAGGAGAAGGCTTAGAAGTCTTGATTGCTTGTGAGCATCTAGGAGGATTGCACTAAGAGCTGGCTAGTTGTGAGAGCTAAGGCTTTGTGTAATCCTGATGTATTTCCACCTTCATCTGTGAGGATTGTACTGAGAGCTGGCTAGCTGTGTGAGAGCTAAGGCTTTGTATAAATCCTATGTATGATAATACAAAGAGTGGGGTTTTAGGCTGAGGCTTTCTCTGGGTTATATCTTTTGTGTTATGTGTGATTGATTCTTTCTTATCAGTTATATGTGTTCTTATTGATGTTGCTCATGTTCGATTAAGCTTCCACTAAATTGGTTGTAGAAGTAGATAAAGTATTTTGCTTTAGTATATTGCATTATCAGGTGATCTACAATGGGAATTTCTACATGGTATCAGAGCAAAGGTGATCAAAGGAGAGAACAGTATACTGAGAAGAGATTTCAAAGTTTGAGTTTTGGGACGAGAGTTTGCAGAGAAGATCTAAAAATTTTTATACAAAATTTTCAAAAACAAATAGCAGATTTGGATTCCTTGCGGAAAAAGACCCAAATTCAAAAAAAAAATCATCTGAATCAGAGTTCGGATGAGGGAGATATTGTTAATTTAAAATCAGCTCTTTTCACGAAAATTTCGTGACAGCAGGAAAGATGAAATAGATTGGTGTGCTAGCCAAGAACCTATATGCACTTGAGGTACAAGATGCATGAAAAGCCTTGAGGAGCAAGGCAAAGGTTAGATACTTGGTGGTTGAGAGGGAGAGTAAATTACCTCTCAACATGCAGTGCCAGACGAAGTGTCAGACGATTTTGGAGGAGCCATGATTGGTGAAGCAGCTTCAGGAGGTTGTGGAGCAGCCACAACTGGGGAAGCTGAGAGGAGACATAGTGGAGGCACCCACTCATGTAGAGACCTCCAGTAGGGGGAAACTTTAAGCCAGGTGGGCAGAGGGATCACATGCAGTCATACCTCCAGGTAGGAGGTGGGGTGATGTGGAGTGATCATCCCAAGGAGGAGGGGCAGGATCCTTGAGGTACCCAACCTCTTTGATTCGACTTTGCTACGGGAGCCTCGATGAGGAGTAGCAGAATTGACTGATTGGGTAGAGACATATGCGGATGGAGCGATAGAGAGAGCTACAATGTAGGGAATCCTAGGACACTGCAGAGCTAGCAGGCTGCAACAATGTGAGAGGCACAAGTGTGTTGCACCAGTGCAGGGTAGCACAGAGAGGTGTGCAATGGTGCAAGATACAAGGAGATGTTGTAGTAGTGCAGAAGTTAGAGAGGGAGCACTTGTCAGTAGCAAGTATAGCTTCAACATCACAGTACGTTTCTAGCCCAACAGAGAGGTTAGTTGGGAGTTTTTTTTGTTTTGAGAGTTGCTGGAGCAACCACACTTGATAGAAGTGTTGCATGCAGAACATTCTAAAGGTACAAGATTAGGTTCGAGAGGAAGCCTTTCTTGTTGAGAGGGAGTATTGAAAATGGCAACAAGAAATGCTAAAAATAGAAGTGCTAAAAATAACACTGCTAAAAATATTAGTTTGGGTACGAGTGCTGGATTGGGCAACAGGGAATGAAAAATGGAAGTGCTAAAAATAGAAGTTCTATTTTTAGTAGTTCAGTGTGGATTCCTATTTTAGTCAGTCCCTGGACTAGAAATAGGAAGTAAAATTCGAATTTGATATTACAACAGTTTGTAAAAAAATTAATTAATTCACCATGAGTTAATTAATTGTGAAAAATCAAATATGAAGTCTAAGTGAGGACATGCAACAAATTCTCCATTAATTGAGG
The DNA here is from genome assembly GCA_000404065.3 of Pinus taeda. Classification (NCBI taxonomy): domain Eukaryota; kingdom Viridiplantae; phylum Streptophyta; class Pinopsida; order Pinales; family Pinaceae; genus Pinus; species Pinus taeda. The sequence continues at coordinate 128,448 of APFE031176911.1, forward strand.
AATTTATCCATCAGTTAAAGAGATAAGAGTGAGTTCTAATTTGAGTTGTAATTAGTTGGCTTAGTTAACTGAGTCAAGTCTAGTTAGATTGATTTAAACAATTTGTTTAAATTAATGTGAGTTCAGTTAGTTAATGCTTGCATGCATGTAACTGCTGCACTTCAGATAACTGAATATTCTCTCATAAATAACTCATGCATGTTAGTTCAGAGAAAGACCCAATTGATATCAGAGGAGGGACAATGTACTATCAGTTGGATGGATTTTTCCTATAAAGGAAAATCATCCAAGCAGAAGGATTAAGGTTCCTTGAGGATTGTGCAGTTTTACAAGGTGTGAGATCAATGTTACACTTGGTAACAGGAGGATCACCCAGGAAAAACTACGCAAGGAAATAAGAGTCTTGGAGGGTAGAGGAGAAGGCTCAAGAGAAGTCTTGATTGCCTGTGAGCATCCACGAGGATTGCACTGAGAGCTGGCTAGCTGTGAGAGCTAAGGCTTTGTGTAATCCTGATGTATTTCCACCTTCATCTGTGAGGATTGTACTAAGAGCTATCTAGCCGTGTGAGAGCTAAGGCTTTGTATAAATCCTATGTATGATAATATAGAGAGTGGGGTTTTAGGCTGAGGCTTTCTCTGGGTTATATCTTTTGTGTTATGTGTGATTGATTCCTTCTTATCAGTTATATGTGTTCTTATTAATGTTGCTCATGTTCAATTAAGCTTCCTCTAAATTGGTTGTAGAAGTAGATCAAGTATTTTGGTTTAGTATATTGCATTATCAGGTGATCTACAATGAGAATTTCTATAGGATGTAGACTGAATAAACTCCTAAGCATATGGATGATTGAATGACATGCATGAGCCTCAACCCTAGGATGTAGACTTAATAAACTCTTAATCATATTGATGACTGAATAGCATGGGCACCAAAACATAGTAAGTATCACCATGCTAGGGAACTAATGAAAGGAAGGTTGTATGTCTAGGTAGATGATAAATGCTAAATATTTATGTGTTAATTTATCTACGTAAGAAAGGGTGGTCCTATAGGAAATTTGAATGGGAAAGAAAGGGAAATACAACATTCTCAAGAGAGATATGTTATGCTAAACACCACTTAAAGAAATATAATGGAAGAGGACCACTTTTGATAGTGAGATAAGGGAATGTATGGAGAATTCCTAAATGGAAGTAAGTCAATCAATATTGAAGTGTAAATGTGCTTAAGAAAACAAAAATAATGCATAAATATTTGAATTAATAATGTTACCTACTTGAATGACCTCATGAGTAAAGCCTCCCCAAAGAGGTTCCAAAACAAGAAAATCTAAGAATGGCATTTTGAAGGGCTTGGAAATAATGACATAGGTGGCTTATGAATTATGGTTTGTATGAGTTTGTGCAAGGAAAAAGAAAACATAAGGGTTTCTTTAAAAAGACTAAATCTCAAAATTCAAATTCACTTTTGCATAATAAATTTTAAGAGGAGGAGGTGGTCCTAAATCTTTATATGTTCATCATAGACATATTAACTGTGGGATTTTTAGTTAATAATTCTAAAGGCATGTATATCAAAAACCTTATCTTCAAGAATAGGTGTATGCTCAATAGAATGTAGGCAACCCCACCGATTAAAATATTAATAATAAAGAGAAATCTTATGCTACTAAGAATTTGATTTTATCATGGAGATGCAATTAGTTTTGATATGCACCATATCTTCCATTTGTATTTAGAGGTATCACATGTGAATTTCCTAGAGGGGAGAAGATTAGGATAATTGAATGAACTGGTAGTGGCAAATTCACACTTCAAGTACTAATTCGTTTTGTAAAACTGACAGGAGGGAGAATTTTTTTTGATGGAGTTGACATCTCAAATATTGGCCTCCATGATTTAAGATACAAACTAAGCATTATCCCATATGACTCAATACTATTTGAAGGAACTATACAAAGCAATTTGGACCCACTTGAAGAACATTGCGACAGTGAAATTTGGGAGGTAAGTCCTATTAAAGTGAGTCTGTTTTGATTTCCATGGTATGTCAGAGGCTCTTAGAAATATAACTTATCATTTTGCAAGATTAAAACATTTCACTTTTTAATGAGATCAAATCTAAATAAGATTTTCACAAGAGGCCACTAGGGTTGGTGAAAGCAGGTCACTATTCCACCTCTCACCAGATTCTATTCTTCTCTTTTTAAACAATGTCCTCTCCTATATCATGTGGTCCTCTATGCTACTCTTTCCTACGCTCTTGCTTTACGACATTCCGATTGCAACATGTGGTGCAATTGCTAGTATTATTCTCTAATGATTTTAGGTAATCTTTTCCTATTCATTATGAGAAGGGTTTATCCTTTGATTTTTGGTTTATGAATTTTGGCATACTCAAAAAGGGCTCAAAAAACATAAACCACCTAAATTATATCTTGTAATACATATTCCTCCTCATGTGTCATCCATTTGTCTTAAATATATAGTAATTACAAGGTGTTCCCTCTAAGAAGAACTCCCCTAGTTGCCACTCTGCACTCTTCTCTATCGTTGGATTCAATATTAGACGATTGAAAGTTATTCCACCATTATATCTCACTGCTTTCACTATCAACTGAATCTTGATTTGTGAAACAATTCAAATTGTTGATCTTAATCTTTATTATAACTGTAAACATATTGTAAGTACTCATTCGCTGTGTCAATGATCAAAAACATATCTTACGTAGGAGTGCCCAAGAACTGAAGCTGCAAGCATACATAGAATTTCCTTTCCCTTGCTTACCCTACCATGGCCACAACCCATGATAATCGTTGGTTGAAACCCAAACCGAGTGGATTAGCATTATTCTAGGTTTAAGCCTAATATTTAAGTAATATGGAGTATGGCCTTCAATTAACCTCATGTTTTCCTTACAATTTATTTTCTTGACAACTCAATTTCAATCTCGACTACTTTGAAGTAGTATTTCCTGTATTCATCCAATAATTTTTCATTCTGTTTATTTAATGATTAGTTTTGTGTAAAGATAAGTCAATCCTCCACAAACGTGCTTTCTCATTGCATCGACGACCTCCGGAGAAAGCCAAATAATATCGAAAGTTGCTTATCGTGCTCGATTTTGTGTGCAATTTAAGTCTTGATCATTTACTTTCGAATAAATAAATCATTCGTCGGGATCTTTGCAAGTTAAAAGTAGCCCAGCCTAAAACTTAGTCCATACTCTTGGTCAAAGATTGTGAAAATATTTACTTTTAGTCAAATATTGTTTTCACTAATATTTTTATATAGATAAGTTAATAAGCATACAGCTCAATTTTTTTTTAGTGAATTTATTTTTCATTGGTTAATTCATTTTAAAAATTTCGACCGATATTTTGTACCTTTCAATTATTTGAATCGTATTACACTACGTGGAAACTTGTAAAGACAATTCAATTATTTGAATCGTATTACAATACGTGGGAAATTGTAAAGACAATTTCATGATCAACGACGACAATTTTTTAGGAAGAAATCACTTAACCACTTCGAAGAAAATATTTTGAAAGAGTCAACGAATGATGGATGATCCTTGGTCTAAGATGATGTGATTAAGTATTTATTTTTATTAATTATAGATATATATATATATATTTGCATTTATAGATATGAAATATTTTTTATTAAATTTTTTAGGATTTTTTTTTGTCTTCTATTTTTATAAATGTTAAATCATACAAAAAAAATTAATTAGTAATTTTATGTTGTTAAAATTTATTTATGCTAATAAATAATATTTTTATTTTTATGGTTTAAGAGAAAGTTGATTTGAATTCGATTATTTAACATTGAAATTGCTAAAAATTTTGCAGTCTACATATGTTCTATAAAAGTCAAGATAATTTGGTTGTGACGGATGTTGAGTTTTCAGGTTTATACAATAGGATTTGGTCATGGAATGACATGATCAATATCAAGTAATTTCTTTGTTTTTAATTTTTTTTGTTTTCAAAAAATAATGGATACAGAAAGTTTATGGATGAACTTTGGTGTAAGATGATTTTTTTAAGTAATTTATTTTATTAATTATATATATTATTTTTTTACAATTTTAATAAAAAAAAATATTGTTACGGAGACAATACTTTCTAAAATATTTAGTTTATTTTATTTTTTTATTTTTTAATATAAAACCAATAACAAAAGAGTTAATTAGTAATTTTAGATTTTATAATTATTGTGAAAAATTAAACAACATTATTCAAAAGTAGTGAATATTCGATAACCAATATCATCCAATAAATCATAAACATAAGAAGCTAATCTAGAAAACTTTAAAGGGATTACATTTTAGAATTTTCCAATCATACAAATTATTAGAATTTTTTTTTTAATTTTTTTAATTTTTAAGTTTTAACAAAAACGCTCATATTGTCATGAGACTATATATATATATATATATATATATATATATTTAAGCTTGTTAGGACCACATCTTCATCAGTCCAATTTCTCAACCCGACATCGGGGATATCACAAGATTTGAACCCAAGACTCATGAGACTTCATTTCCATGGCCATTGCTAATTGAGTTATCCCAAACTATCTTTTTTTACTTTTTTTTTTTTTAAATATTAAACCATACAGAAAATTAATTAGTAATTTTATATTCTTATAAATTATTTTGAAATTAATTTTATATTCTTATAAATTATTATGAAATATGAAACAACATTATTCGAAGTAGTAAATATTCGATAACCAATAGCCTAGACTACAACAAATCATAAACATAAGAAGACAATCGATATAACTTTGAAAGGGATTACATTTTAGAATTTGCCAATCACACGAATCTATTCATAGTAATAGATAAGATCCTTATCCTTATTTTTAATCATATAGTGACATCCTTAGATTCATCCTATTGGAGGATCAACCAAAAAGTTGATTAACTTTGTAATTTTGAAATCTAAATTAACTTTGAAAATTTAAAATACATATATTTTATGCATAAACATAAGAATATAGTTGCTAAAACTTCGGAAGGGATTACATTTTAGAAATTTTTAATCACAAAAATCTATTTATAGTAATAGATAAGATTCTTATCCTTATTTTTTTATCATGCAGTGACATTTGAAAGGGATCACATTTTAGAATTTTCCAATCACACAAATATATTCATAGTAATACATAAGATCTTTATCCTTTTTTTAATCATACAGTGACATCCTTAGATTCCTCCTATTGGAGGATCAACCAGAAAGTTGATTAACTTTGTAATTTTGGTTTCTAGATTAACTTTGAAAATTCAAAAAACATATCTCTTATGCATAAACATAAGAATACAAATGATAAAAATTTAAAAGAGATTAAATTTGAGAATTTTCCAATCACACAAATTTATTCATAGTAATAGATAAGATCCTTATCCTTATTTTTATCATACAATGGCATCCTTAGAATCCTCCTATTGGAGGATCAACCACAAAGTTGATTAACTTTGTAATTTTGGCATCTAGAGTAACTTTGAAATTTCAAAATGCATATTTGTTATGACATCCATATTACGTACAAACCATCCAAATTTCCCATATTATACAACAATTTCTAACAACAACCACTCAAGTTGCTCTCCAATTTCTGAAACCCCCATGCATGTTGGGGAGATGACAGTATAAAATCAAATGTTCCTATGGTTTTTTTAAAGGGTTCATATATGGAGAAAACAACAATAAAGAAAACATTGAGATATAATAACTGAGTTTTGAATCATTGTGCCAAATGAAACATCACATTAGCTCATAGATATATCCAATGTTGCAATGATCTAAGATGATGATTGTGTTTTGAATCACGATAACTAGGTGACAAACAAAACTAAGTTGTAGCCTTAAGTAAAACATCACATCAACTCACAAAATATATTAAAGTATGGAATGAACCTCCATACATAGTGCACATAGAACACCAACCTAAAAAATATATACCCCTAGAGTAAACGCCGAGGTGGGTTGTATAAGAATTGAAGATGATTTTTAAATGGTACGGGCATTTAGATTATTTGTTTGGTATAACTTATAATGCTGCTATTATTAAGCATAAATTACTAATAAGGCAGGAAGATAGGCGAAATAATGTTATAGAATCAAGAACCCATAAGATGTGGTTCAATGGGATATGTTAAAACTAACCATACTAAACATGCTTCTTAAGGCATTCCATTGATTCCAAGTTACATGATTTCTACTAAGTTGGAAAAATAAAAGTTCCATGCTCATTCTCCAAGGTCAAGTCCAGATGTTCAGGAGAAGGAAACTCCTATAATATGGAGACATTCTCTTCTATTGGCTCCTAATGGAAAACCCAATTCTATATCACTAAGGACTCAAAGATTGTTGCCATAAGTTCAATTAACCAACGGGTACATAAAAAGTGATCGATCTCTTGGCATTGGTAGGAAGTCAATTCTCTCATGATTTGGAGATTCGTCTTTGTTCATACTTATTTGGAGAAATTTCTTTAAATGTTGACATTTTGTCCTGTTGGGTTGTGTTATATTCTTTCCACGACTAGACCACGTAGTTAACTAGGGGGTTGGAGGGGGGGCGGAGCCCCCGTTCGTTGCACCAATTGGTAGCCGACGGGGGGGGGGGCGGGTTCACAAGAGGAGGTTTGCGGTTTACTTTTAAGCCCACTTTATGGGGTCTGGTGGCACGACCAAAAAATTTTGGTTTGGACCCTATGTTAGGTTGGGCGGACCCACTTATATTTTTTGTGCATGATTTTCGCACATGGTTTGGATGCAGATGGTTTTCGAGTCCATGATATTGGACGGATGGTTTTCGGCCATTGATATTGGATGCTTCATCATGTATAAATATGTATTATAACATTGAAGGAACATAATGAAAAATCAGCTGGTAGTCCGGTTTTGGGATCCAAGGGAAAATCTCTGTGTATATGTGTTTTATGTGTTATGCTCTCGCATTTTTTATTTTCTATGTTTTAGAATTCGTATGTAGGTAATTTCTATACGGGGTTAAAACCTACATGTACTTTTTATTTTAGAAAGGGAAATCCATGTTTAGGTTGATTGGCAAAGGTGATCAATATTTGAGCTTCTCTTGATATTTTGTGAATTTGGAGTGTCTTCTCAGTTAGTAATCAATGTGAATCTCTGAAGATACCTTTTATATATTATGAGTTTAGATTAAGTGTCTTGGATTTGATATTCACTCTAAATGTCTCACAAGCCCTAAAATGCACCAAATTATGATGTATATACAAAGAATATACCAAGTCGCATATTCATGACATGACTTCTAGTGTACATTTTTATGGGTTCACATGGGACAACTTATTCATTGGATGTAAACTATCAGATTGTAGATTTTGTTTAGCTTCAAAATGTTTAGAGAATGGTTGCGATATTATGCATGCTTTGAGTTAATAACTACTTGATTTTATGATGTATAATAATATGGTTTTGATTTCAGAGCTAATGACTTGTACTCGAGAAAGCAAAACTAAATTTTTCTTGGTGGGGCATTGATGGATGTTGTTGGGTAATTTAATTGACTGTTAAATTACTTGCATTTATATGTCAATCTAGCTACGTGAGATTGTGAAGTACACTACACCATATGTGCTAGGAGATTAACTTTCAATATTTATGCATAACTGAAATGAATTGGAAACTACAAAAATAAATTAGATTCTATTTATGAGACTTTGGTAAGCACATGCACATGTTTTTTTCAAAGACTTTATCTAGTAAAAACATCAAATCGAGAATTGAATTATAAGGAGATTCAAAGAAAATCGATTCTAAACTATGAAAGTTTTGTTGGCATTATGATGCATGTGTTGTACTTGATGGCAACCCACTTGTAGCAGAACAACTCACTTGTATATGGTAACTAGATGAATCTACATAACTAGATGAATCTATAGGAGCGATATCAGATGTGACAGAATGCATGGCAGTTCAAAGGAATCATTTCAGAAGTAATATGGAAAATTACAATGTAACAGGTCTATTCAAAAGTAATAGGACATTGGTACAGAAGAACAGGAAGATGGAACTTAGGTCTACTGATCAGAATAAAGAATATAAAGGGAAAGGTTGATGTAAAGTAGTTTAAGAAGTATACACAAGTCCACTTAGTCAAAAAACGTATACACGCTGGTCCACAGAAAAAAAATAGCATATACGTATACAAGCACTCTCTCAGGAGGAAAAATGCGTACATGTTGGAAAACCAAGGTTTTGGTCTGAGGTATTGACCCTAAGTATTTGGTCCAAGGTATTTGTCCTAAGTGGTTTTGGTCCGAGGTATTGACAAAGGATCTAAGTATATAAAGAGGAGAAGATCAAAGGGCTAAGTGCACAAGTAATGAATATTTTATGAAGTGTTATATCAAAAGAAAATATGCATGTTATGGGTTTCTGATGCTTTGCTTTATCTAGACTAAATATGCACCTGAGCATTTGATGATGGATGATATCTGATGATGGATCAAGATCATAATGACTTATCATTATGTGATATGATAATGGATGGGTTAGATCTGATTGTTAACACATGTTTTATCCTTTATATGTGATGATTTGGGTATGTCTGAAGTCAAGAATTGCAAAAAAGTTATAAGTATTTGCATTTCTATATGCTAGTTTGATTTGGTAAAGATGCATATACACACTGGTTCGGCTCTTCCAAGTAGCATTTGCAAAAGAAAAGCTTGATGTTCAAGGATGACTGACTATCAAATCAATGATGTTGTTTTACTGTTGTTTGTTAATGAAGTCTTCTTAGATATGAACATAAAACTGAATGCATAAGGAGGCTGCTATTTGATTGATTGATTTTATAAGTGAGAAGAAGTGATCTCTGTTGTTGCCTATGTAAAGCTCTGTAAGTTGACAATAGATGTTCAGTATATTACTGGTTGGTACATCCTTGATTCAAAAGTTTATATTTGCAGTAGTTTTGAAGGTATATGCAGGTTTTATTAATGGAAGTAGCGTATACACGCAGTTTGGGTTCAACCAGGTAGCGTATACATTCTAATGCATGGGTTTTGAGGTTACAGCTGGTTCTAAATGATGATGCAGTGTTTTGGGTTCAGATCTGTGTACTGGTTACAATGATCTGTCTATTCCAGTTGATTGGTTGAATTTGATTAAGTTTGAATGAATGATGTTCATGTGTGTCACTTATGTGTGATGGTTTATTTTGTTATTACTAGGCATGGTTACTGTTTAATGTTTAATAAAGTACTAATGCACTGATTAAGATCAAAATATGATGAATTAACTGAATGGTAAGTTCACTCGATATATGTTGGTTACCTTAAGAACAATTGCATGCACATGCAAGTTCCCTTCACTGAAGTAGCGTATATAAATCTAATTATGGAAATGAAAAAGTTATTGATTTGTAAATACTGATTCACCCCCTCTTCTCAGTATTATTTCGAACAATTGGTATTAGAGTAGGTCCTTTGGCAAAAGCTTGATCGCTTGAAGGAGATCCACAGTAATAATGGGAAAGAAGCTAAAGAAGAAAGCACCTCAAAAGAAGAAGGCATCTCAAAGGAACTATGACAGTGGGAGAGATGATTGGCCTTTATGTGGAAGCAACTCTTCAGATTCAGAATCACCTCAGAATGGAGATGAACAAGCAAAAGAACTATCTGATATGAATTTGTTGTCCTCTGGTGATACATTTCTCTGTTCATTTGAAGATAATGAAAGTGACAGTGAAACAAATGAATTTTCTCTTATGGGTGAAAGAGAAAGAAATCAAATAGAGTCAAAATTTAAAAATCTCACATACACAATTAGAGATAAAAAATATCTAATTGATAAAAGGGAATGTGCCCACAAAGAATAAGTTACCATGTTAAAATCCTAGTTGGAGGAAGGAAACAAAATAAAGAAGCAGTACAAAGAAAAGAAAGATCAAAGTCAAGGGCTACAGGATGAAGTGACATCATTGAGATATGAGGTGAATGAAAAGGACACAACAACCAAGGAACTTATAGAAAGAACCAACTACTGTGAAGATCTTGAAGTTATGGTTGTTTCTCTAAAAGAAGATCTCAAAAAATCAAATAAGTAGAATAAAGAACTACTCCAAGCATTTAAAGAACAAGAAAATGAAGTTCTCGAATTAAGGCAACAAGTGGAAGAAGGAAGAAAAGCTGAAGAAATCATGAAGAAGCGTTATCTTGAAAAGGAAGAGCAATATCAGGTTGAGGCAAATATTCTAAAAGGTAAATTAGAAAAAGGGATAAAATTCTATGATTTCAAGATAGTACTAAGATTTTGGATAATATTCTTAGTAGTCAAAGGTCTCTTATCATCAAATCTGGTCTTGGTTTTCATGAAACTGTTGAAGGTGAATCTAGTTCAAAAGATGAGGCAGGGAACTCTAATGCAAAATTTGAAATGCTCAACAAGGAGAGAAGAGGTCAACCCCATCAACAACCAAGGAAAGAAAGACTTCAAAGAAAATAATTTACTCCTAACTATGGAAGTGATAATCAGTTTTTTCCTATGATGAATAATGTTAAATGTTTTGTATGTCGTAATTTTGGACATGTTGCAGCAAGACGCAGAAGTAGAATGGTTCAAGCTAATAACCGTCACACAAAAAGATCATCAACTTCCAGGTACTTTAAGAAATATTGTTTTTCTTGCAATATGTTTGGTCACAAATCCATTGCCTACTTTACACGGAATATGAAACATATAAGATGTTATGCTTGTAATAAGTTTGGGCATATAGCAAAAGAATGTAGGAGCAAATTTCGGCCAACATACCAAAAGGAACAAACAACATCACACTCCAAGGTATGGAAGAAGAAGGAAGTACAGTCAGAAATATGTGGCATAACTCAGTATACATATAGAATAGACTCAGGAGGAACTAAAAGTATGAAATTTCAGTATTCTAATTCTTATACCAGTTATAATGAAGACAAGTCACGTATATAAGTGATTTAGAAGTTGCATACTCGTGTATATGTTGGTTTGGTGAAGAAGTAGTGGGACAAACTCAGGAAAAGGGGTTTGATATGGTTCAATCAATTATCAATTATCTTTTCTATTCTGATTGATGATGATTACAATCTGTTGATAATATATAGAAGTGATTTTGACCCTCATAAGTTGTTGATGATGACGCCTTGATGATCTTTATCGATATATGCAATGATTAGATCTGACAGTGAATAGTTGGCACAAGTTCAGGGGGAGAATATGCTATGATTATAATAATGCATTGTTGGCATTATGATTAGAAGTCTTTGGTACTTATGTTATTGAAGTATTTAAATGATACATCATGCTACATTGCAGTCATGAGTTTCCTATGATGAAATCTCAGATGATACTTATATTGCTTGAGCCACATAATTGTTATTCAGATTAGATTTATGGATGATTGTGGTAACCTTTTTGATGATGCATATAGTACATATATGTTTCTTACATGGTGATATTCATAAGGACAAGGAAAAGTACAAAGCTTGAGTACACAACTTCATTATTTGACGATGGTCACTCATTTCTTTTATGTTGTCGTCATCATGCCTTCAAAGATGCAGAAAGTTCATATGGTGCAGTTATGATGCATGATTCCTATAGTTCTTTGCTCTCACATGGTTGAGGATTGTTTTTGTTGTTAGTATCAAGAAAGATTGACAAATGAATATGAGCTAATGGTTTGCTAGCTACATATTGATATCTCTTTGATGGATACACATTATGTTGGATATATGGATGATTACTTAAGTTGCATATTTATAAATATTGTTGGTTGGCCAAGAGAATGATGTTGTTATAGGTTCCATGAAGACATATCTATTTGGAGACATGGCTTACTTAGTCATATAATGATGATGAATTCTTACTTTATGATGATAGGTTTGATACTCACAAATGTTGATTATTGTGGCTGATGCTTATCAGATAAGGGATGTTTCCTAGTGATGATACATGGTTGATATATTGAGGGTTCTTGTGGAAATATCATGCAGTTCTTGATGTTGATGTTATGATCATAGATTATGACTATGGTGTTTTCACATACATATGATATGATGTGAATGTTTTTGTGTTACTTCTTGGAGATATGACATATGCATAGTTGATTTATGGAAGGTTATGAGAAGGCCCTTTCTACTAAGGAAACGAAGCAAGTTAATCTTGATGAGATCAAGAGGATGAGTTGATATCTACATATGACATACTTTGTCACAAGTTGATGATATTTACTTTGTCATATCTTTGGAACTAATGATGGACATATACAGGTTGCAGGTTTAGATGTTGCTGACAGATTCTTATGGTGCATATCATATATGGTGTATGATAGTTGTTGATGACTATCATGGTCTTGTTTAGATCTTTGGTATTTGTTATAAATATCATGTATATCACTCGATGAAAAGGTCATATAAAAGCCCATGATGTAATAATATGTCTCTGTCTGTTGTAGTCTTTTTGATGAGTCCTTTTTGGTCATAGGATGTAATTTGTATCCCCACTATGCACGGGAAGGATGATGTAATAATTGTTATATTTCAGTCATGTATAAACAATTGGTATATCCCCGCTTGGTTGGGAGATTGATTGATGTATGGGTCATTGGTGATAGGAAGGTCAAGCTCACATAGTTGAGTTATAGAGTCATGTTATTCTTTTGGAAAATATTTTTGTAGACTCTGCATGTGCTCAGGGGGAGCATGGATGGTTTAGCGCATTGCATCATGTACAAAGGGGGAGTTTAATCAGAGAATTCAGCATGTGCCGAGGGGGAGCATGTTCAATGTTTATATTAAGCTATTTAGATATGACAATCTTCATATCAAAGGGGGAGAATATCTTGGTCCACCCTTTGCCCTTGATGTCAAAGGGGGAGAGTATTTTGGTGTTGTTTTTTATCTCTAACAGTTTCTACATCGTGCAATAATCAACACCAACATGGTTGCCATCAAGTCCAAAGGGGGAGATTATGGGCATTATGACACATGTGTTGTACTTGATGGCAACCCACTTGTAGTAGAACAACTCACTTATATATGGTAACTAGATGAATCTACAGGAGAGATATCACATGTGACAGAATGAATGGTAGTTCAAAGGAATCATTTCAGAAGTAATATGGAAAATTACAGTGTAACATGTCTATTAAGAAGTAACAAGACATTAGTACAAAAGAACAGGAAGATGGAACTTAGGTCTACTGTTCAGAATAAAGAATGTAAAGGAAAAGGTTGATGTAAAGTAGTTTAAGAAGTATATGCAGGTCCACTTAGTTAAAACAACGTATACACGTTGGTCCACAGAACAAAAAGAGAGTATATATATACACACTCTCTCTCAGGAGGAAAAGCGTGTACATGTTGGAAAACCAAGGTTTTGGTCCGAGGTATTTGGTCTGAGGTATTGACCCTAAGTATTTGGTCCAAGGTATGGGTCCTAAGTGGTTTTGGTTCGAGGTATTGACAAAGGATCTAAGTATATAAGGAGGAGAAGATCAAAGGGCTAAGTGCACAAGTAATGAATATCTTATGAAGTGTTATATCAAAAGAAAATATGCATGTTATGGGTTTCTGATGCTTTGCTTGATCTAGACTAAATATGCACTTGAGTATTTGATGATGGATGAGAAATAATGATGGATCAAGATCATAATGACTTATCATTATGTGATCTGATAATGGATGGGCTAGATCTGATTTATAACACATGTTTTATCCTTTATATGTGATGATCTCGGTATGTCTGAAGTCGGGAATTGCAACAAAGATATAAGTAAGTATTTGCAGATCTATACAATGGTTTGCTTTGGTGAAGATATGTATACATGTTGGTTCGGCTCTTCCAAGTAGCGTATGCAAAAGAAAAGATTGATGTTCAAGGATGACTGATCTATCAAATCTGTGATGTTGTTTGCTGTTGTTTGTCAATGAAGCCTTCTTAGATCTGAACGTAAAACTGAATGCATAAGGAGTCTGGTATTTGATTGATTGATTTTATAAGTGAGAAGAATTGATCTATGTTGTTACCTATGTAAAGCTCTGTAAGTTGACAGTAAATGTTCAGTATATTTCTGGTTGGTACATACTTGATTCAAAAGTTTATATTTGCAGTTGTTTTGAAGGTATATGCAGGTTTTATTAATGGAAGTAGCATATACACGTAGTTTGGGTTCAACCAAGTAGCGTATACATTCTGATGCATGGGTTTTGAGGTTACAATTGGTTCTAAATGATGATGCAGTGTTCCGGGTTCAGATCTGTGTACTAGTTACAGTGATATGTCTATTCTAGTTGATTGGTTGAATTTGATTAAGTTTGAATGAATGGTGTTCATGTGTGTCGCTTATGTGTGATGGTTTATTCTGTTATTAGTGTGCATGGTTACTGTTTAACGTTTAATAAAGTACTGATGCACTGATTAAAGATCAACATATGATGAATTAACTGAATGATAAGTTCAGTGGATATACGCTAGTTACCTTAAGAACAATTGCGTGCACATGCAAGTTCCCTTCACTGAAGTAGCGTATATAAATCTGATTATGGAAATGAAAAATTTATTGATTTTTGAATACTGGTTCACCCTCCCCCCTCAGTATTATTTCCAACAAGTTCTTGAAATTCTATGTTATTAATCATAAAAGTAAATGCTAGTCTATTTTAATTAAAATCAAATCTAGTTTATTATGCTTGAAATCAAAATTAGTCTATTAAATTCAAGGTAATTCTAATCTATTAAATTCAAGAAAACAATTTTAGTCTATGAATTAAAGGCAACGCTAATCTATGAGACTTGAAAAATAAACCTCGATTATCATTATTGTGGAAATAGACCTAGAAAGCAGGAATAACCAATCTTATGATGAATGAACTTGAATTACAGAAAAACATAATCTATTAAACATAAATATGATACTAGGCTAAAAAAGAAAGTCAAAGTAAATATTTTTTTTGGTCTTTTAACAAGTGCTTGTCCTCTAGGAAAAACAGAGGAAAACAAGTAAACACAATGAAATGAATTCAATCTAAAGCAACAAAGCATTAAAGTGAAATAGAGTTTTTATTTAAGTGTAGAGCATAAATAAATTAAATGGATTAAATGGAAAACATCTACACTATTCTCACAGATCTCGAGGGGGCCCTCCTAAGGACTGTGAGGTGTTGAAAATTTAGATCAAGAGAAGAGAATTGTCAATTAACAATTACATAAAACCATGGACAGAGTTTGTATTATTGCAGTGTGTAAACAGAGTTTTCCTAATGATAACTTTCAAAAATAAAAACAACTTCAGACCTGAGCTTAATAAATTGAAAAATATCACCTTTATCAAATAGATTATAATGTTTTATAGATCTTTGAAGCAACTAGAAACTCAAATTTTCATTGCATGAATTCTGGCCATGAGATCTCAACAAATCAGTTTGAGAATCAAATCGAATATTGAAGGATTTTAGGATAAAAGATGAGCCCAAATCTGTTCATAATGATCTTTTTTCCATGAATTTTCTAAAGAACATCACATCTTCGCCTCTTTGTTGATTGTGCATTAAATGAAGAATTGAAAAACCGTTTATCCACGTAATTTACAAAATAAGGTTCCAAAGAACCTCCAAAATATCTCAAGCGGTAATGTATTCAAGAAAACTACTAGCTAAGAACCTAACTAGGCCCGTGCTAAACAAAACCCATGTTTTCACTTTCCAAAATTCATTTTCATTTTCTTAGAAATGTGGTTGAAGTTGACCGGTCAAAACTATTGTGTATTCATTTGATTTGATGCTAGAGGTCCACATGGACGAGCTTAGTGGAATTTAATCAATAAAAATCCATATTGGAACCTTTAAAAACAATTTTCATGTGTCGTATTTCCTTCTAGAGTGGTGCTACTACCTCAACTAGGGAGATAACTACGAAATCTTGACTGAGATGCAAAAACTTGCACTGGAAAAACTATCATTAGTAAAACCAAGAAAAATTATTCTTAACTCATTAAAAATAATGGAAATAATAATAATAAACCATGTAAACATGTATTCTAGAATTTGGTGCATTTATGAAGAAATATGGTTAAGAATGATGACAATGGGTGAGTGGAACGATGCAAAAATGGATGGTTTGATTAGCAAAATCATGAAAAGTTGGAGGCCGAGCAGATGTCATAAAATATTTTGGACTTTCTAATCACTAAATTCTCATGGGACCACAAAGGTCGCTATATGAAATTTCCACATGCATGTTTTCTCTTCATTCAACTTTTTTTGTCAAATTCATCCCTATTTTTCTTGTCTAAAATGCGAAATTCACAATAACTCTTTCATGTTTTTACCAAACAGAGAGACAAGTAGGTTATATAAATTTTGGGGCCATTATTTTAAAGACAAGGTGAGGTGTGGTCTTTTGATGTAAAAAATCAATATTTTGATTCTTATGCTTATGGACCATACTTGTTAAATGGTCTCCATATTATTTTTAAGTGCATGGAATGCGTTATATTTTCTTAAGAAAAATTTGTTGGATTAAAACAAGAACATGGTAGACACCAAGGAGATTAGTGGTAAAGAGAAATGTGAGCTTTGAATAGTTTCAAGGATCATGAAGGAAATAATACAAAGTTGACTCAATAGTTAGAAGAGAAACACAAATAATTTTCTAAAGAAGAGGTGGAGTTGGTGCTATTCTTGGGTTCAATTTCGAGATTGCAGATATGTGCAGTTTTACTCAAGGGTAGATCCTAATTCATTATAATCCTTTGTAGACATGTTTCAAACTATAAAAAAATTTCTTTGTACTTATTAAGGTAATCTACAACAAGAGGAAGTGATCAAGAATAAATATGGAGGAATTGTACCAAAACAACCTTTGATTTTGAAGGTAGAAAATCAAAATATTTTTCTTTATTTATGAGACATTCATGTTGGCATTATTAGAAAAGGTATTTATCTTCAAAATAGGCCTCATGATTTATAAGGCTCAAGGAAGCAATATTGCAGTAACATTTCATTGTAGCATGGTCAATGGATGTTATAAAATAATTTGGACTTGCCAATGACTAGATTCTCATGGGACCACAAAGGTCACTATGTGCAATTTCCACATGCATGTTTTTTGCTCATCCAACTTTATCTATCAAATTTATCCCTATGTTTCTTGTTGAAAATGAAAAATTCACAAAAACTCTTTCATCTTTTTACCAGTTAGATAGACGAGCAGGTTGTATAAGATTTGGGGCCATTATTTTAAAATCAATGTGATGTGTGGTTTTCTGATGTAAAATAACACTATTTTCATTGTGGTTCTTATGGATCACACTTGCTTGATTTTCAAGATAAAATGGTTTAAATGTTGTTGAATGATATCTACATTAATTTCAACTTCATGACATGGGTTAGATTTACTTAACCATAATCTCTTGGATTAAAACAAGAACAAGGAAGACACCAATGATATTAGTGGTAAAGAGCAATGTGATATTTTGAATAGTTTCAAGGATCATGAAAGAAATAATACAGAGGTGAGTCAACATTCAAAAGAGAAACACAAACAATTTTCTCGAGAGAAGGTGTAGTTCATGCTATCCTTGGGTTCAATTTTTAGATTGGAGATATGTGCATTTTTATTCAAGGGTAGATCTTAATTCACATAGAAATTCAAAATTTATTTACAAAATTGTTATAGTCCTTTGTAGACACATGTTTCAAACTATAAAAAAATTGCTTTGTACTCATTAAGGTTGTCTATAGTAGGATGAAGTGATCAAGAAGAAATATGGAGGAATTGTACCAAAACAACCTCTGATTTTGAAGGTAGAAAATTACAATCTATTTCTTTATTTACAAGGTATTCATGTTGGCATAATCAGACAAGGTATTTAACTTCAACACATTTATAAGGATCAAGGAAGTAGTATTGTAGTAAGATTTCATTGTAGCATGTCCTTGCCTTTTGTTGATATTTCTCTATCTTTCAATAGTAGCAAAGAAGCATTAATTAGTGATATATGTTATTGCCTTACGTCATTTCCTTTGCAACATCTGGTGCAATTGCTAGCACATATTCCTCCTCATGTGTCATCCACTTTTCTTAAACTTGTTGACCTTCCATTTCAAAAGTTCCACGCTACATTGAATTCTACATGTAAACTTAGAGTTGGTAAATTATTCTAACTCTTGGCCTACTAATTTTGTAGGATGTGATTTTTATCACATAATGTAATATTTTGTGCTTTAGTCTAGTTTTAAGAATGTGCACTTGTCACTTATCATATTGTTTACAAGTTTTGAAATATCGCTCACGTTATCAATTGTTTGTGATTTTAGCACTCTCTTTGTATTCCATAATACAAGAGAGGAATTTTTCATTGTACATTCACGAAGTTGTTTCAACATTGGACGTGTACCCACTCATAACTTTTGAGAAGTATCTCTACCCCACAGAGAGAGATTGAGATCTATATTCGAGGTTAAGTTGCAGGTTGGCATGCAATACAATAAGATGATTTCCTTGTGCAATTTAGAGATTGAATAGTGAAGAATGCGTATTTCACTTTGGAGGTTGACATGTTTGAAGTTTAAATGGACATATATGTAGGTTACGACCATTAATTAATAGCTTCATCATATTATAAATAAAACAAATCCATCAAATTTAAATAATTGTGGTTGTTGTTGTAAAATGTAAATTTATTAGTTTTTCTTTTATAATTAATTAATTTAAAATTTTACAAGATAAAATTATTTTATTTAAAATATATATATATATATATATATTTAAACATAATTTATATTAGTAAAATTTGTCAAGAGTTTTACACTTTATCATAAATTTCTATCTTTCAAGTTTTTTTGGTTCAATCATCTAATTAATTTTTTTGCAAGCATAACTTTAAATATTTGAGAAGTAGAATTCCTAGATCATTTCCACATAATTACATTTGGGAATCTAAAAGTGAAGTTATTTTTTATGTGTAAGCAATTTTCGAAGGAAAACGGTGGTTTCTTTGGCGAAATCACTTGTTTGTGCTACTTAGCTTTCAAACAAAAGACAACTTTTTTCTTTGCTTCTAAAACTAAGTGGTATATTGTTTATCCACATACACCGGCTATAAAAATATTTGTATGCTTTTAAAGATCTGCTAAAAACCCCTCACAAAATATCCTTTATAATAGCTTGTCAAAGTCCATTGGTTTGAAGAATGCAATGTTAAGAAATTGAAAAAGTTTGTGTATGCCTTAGGTTAAATAGAACAAAACAAATGGTATTGTAAATAGCTTAGCCCTTGGTCACTAATTCTGAGTAGAAATAAAATAGAATAATTTTAAATTTAGCTTGGCCCCTCACCACTAAATCCTATGCTATAATGATAGTACAAAAAAATCAAACTCCAATGTTGGAGGGGAAATCAAGATTAAAGGGAAATAAGGTGTTGGGAGTACTCATTAGCTTGGATGTCTTCCTTTTTTCCTCATCCCTTGTTTCTTGATCATCCTTTGGAACATGCTTTAAACCTTGGATCAGTGTAGCACTTCATTAATACTTCTTAGTAGGGAGTTGTTCTTCTCTGAAGAAAACTCCATGTAGCATGCTATCATCTCCTTTGTATCGAAGTATAGGTTGAGGGTTAAATAATATTTTGTGGTTTATCTTAAGGAAAACCTTGTATTTGGGATGTTGTGATCAAGTTTTTTGTCTAACCGCTTGTTGACAATGAAAACTATGTAATCATGGATAATATCCTCTAATTATCTAGATTATGAATAATGACGACCTTGTGTCAACCAAAAAACCCTATGCCATGCAATGTGCCTCTACATTGCAACCTCCAATTTGAGTACTTCTAAAGGTGGCTTCTTATGAATCTTTCATATGGGGGGTGTTCCCTTGCCTCTATAACTAGTTTGTGCTAGTTTGACTTCTTGTCCTTCTCCTTCTATTAGTGTTTCACCCACATATTTTCTTCCTCATTTTCTTTCTTGAGGTATTATAGCCCATAAACTATAATTGGCACCCTATAGTCCATGTTTAAACCTCAATGCATATAGTTCCTTCCTCTAATTCTTTCTCATTCGTTCCCCAATTTGTTATATGTATTTAGTTCTTGTTGTGTAAATGGAGGGCGATGGGAGAGACCATTTTAGTTATGTGATCATCATCATGAGTAGGATGCTAGTATAGAATTGGAAAGCCATAATCCCACACAATTATGGTCAATTCATCATACCTAAAAGGGAATCATCATGTACCATACTTGTAGCATCATTTCTTGTCGAGTTCTTATCTATATTAGTAATCAATTTGGTGCAAAAATTTCCAATATCCATCATTATTCTCCTTCATCAATATCCTATCTAGGTCCAAAGACATCATTAACCAAGGGTGTGTGGTAAGTGTCATACATGCCATCCTCTACTATCATGTAGCTAATGATGCTTCCATCTAGTGGGATGATGGGTGAGAGTTAAAGTTTTATAACACCCCATCTTGGGAAGACACTATAAGCATTGACTAAGTGATGTTTAGGTTTATTTTATACTAATATTGCTTAGTTTCCATGTATTTTGGATTGTGATTTTGAAACAAAACAACTATTTTTTTTGTTACAATTGACAAATATTTTCCCTTGAGATTACTAAGGTTAACAAGTAATTCTTTGTTACAATGTTATGTTGACTTTTTAAAAAAAAGTTAATAAGGTATTAATTGTTAAATTTGTCATATTTAGGAAATTTCCTTTCTTATTTGAAGCTAACTTAGTCCAAACTCTATTGGTCAAAGTCACATTGAAGGGGGTGGGGGGGGGGGGTGGGTGGTGTGGGGTTGGGTGTGTTAATCAATGTGAAGTCAATTTAAACAATTTCTCAATCTCAATTAATCATACATTCATTTAGTAGTTATCATAAATATTATATTATCATTTATCATAGTGCATTATCACACAATCAACATAATTAGAATCAACACAAGAAAGAATCACGTCACAAGGAGACACAAATTTTTAGGTGGAAACCCAAATGGGAGAAAACCACAAACTCTTCTTCTACTCAATATTCAATTTCTTTACATCAATTTGCAAGCCCCAACCTACGGGAGGCAAATACCCCCAAAATATGTAAGTCACCACTTACGGTGGGCTACAACCTCATTGAGGCATCAACCTCAAAGTTGCAAGCAATTTCTTATTGTAGATTGCAACCGAATTGAATATTCAACCTCAATAATGAGAAGGCTCCAACATTCTCTAGGCTCCAACCTCGATAATGAGTGAGCTCCAACATGATTAAGGTTCTAACCTCCTTGTTCAACTTCCTTGTGGACCACTATTTCATCACATTTTAAAACTAGATCCACCATCCATATATTACTAAATCAACATATGAGGAGCCTTTCACAACCTACAAACATAATATGCAAATATTTCCAACATTGCTATTCTACCAATCACTATCTCTTCCACAAAACTTGAAACCATTGTAATTCCATATAACCTATACCAAAATGTCACATCAATCACTCTTGTTGGTTATCATACTATTGCCCATATTTTGCTTCAACTAAAACTTCAATCTAGTCTTTCCAACCCTTCCTCAAAACCTCTTTACTTCATGTATAAAAAACACCTCCAACATGCTAATAGACCTTCAAAGTGATCTTGGGCATCAAATATGAGTCAAAACATTATGAAATCCCTAGTTGCATCCATATCTGAATCATGATTGCCCAATTATTCAAGAATTTAATTTGGATCAATATAGACCCAAAAAATGAAAACCTACATTAAATAAATTTATATTAAATTAAATATTCGACAAACTATTCCTTTCTAGGTGCTTTTAAATAGTCTGTCATATTCGGTGCCAACCACTAGAAGTGGTAAATTTTTCAACATAATGGTGAAATATATTTATAAAAAAACTAACCTATTCATTGTCGAGGCTCGATCTCGCAACCAAAAGTCCACAACACACACGCCTTACCAACTCTGCTTTTCCACGTAGCTTGTTAATCCATCCCACATCCTTCATTATATTTAGTATGTCATGGTAATAACTATGCTAGGGATGCAGAACCACCCATGCAATCCAAAAAAAATGATCAACCATCACTCTTGTGGTTTTGGTTAGTTCAAAACTTTAGGTGGCCCATTCAAACCAGGACTTGTAGGTATAGTGGCTTTGACCCTTCCAAAACAAGACTTTGGGGTATGCCTATACTGTGTGTTTCTCTTGTGGCTTTGGCCCATCAAAAAAATAACTCAAATAAAGACTTCGAGGTATAAATATATTGTGTGTCAATGCTCCCGTGGCTTCAACCCATTCAAAACAATCATTCAAACCAAGATTTTGGGTGTAGTCAAGCCATGCTTATAAAGCTCCATAATCCTCTGCCGAACCTACAAAATAAAAGTAAAATAAAAAATAGACCCCTACTAGAGATCAAAACAACAACCTTTGTGATGAAGATACAAGAACTTCACCAACAATTCAAGTAATGTTCACTGAGCTACTCGAGCTTGGAATACAAACCACACATACCATATATATATATAGTCCTAGCCCTTATGGGGTTGACCCTTGGGTGGCTGTAAATATTACCTTTCAACTTGGATCGACTAACAAAGTTTTTTATTAAAATTTGTACCATGGGTTTTATGTGGCCATGCCATGTGACCATGATCATTAATTGTCTAGTGCTCAATGTCCATGTGACTATATACTTATGACTTGGACCTTAGGGTCAAAGGTCATTCCTTTGATGATGTCATTGGTCCATGTGGTAGCCTATGAGGGGTGCCTTGCGTCACCCTATTTTAGACCCATTTCCCATCCAAAATTTCCATATCTCATTTCCATGTGGCAACCCTTAATGGTCCACGTCAGTGTGTCGACATCATCATACTCCACGTCATTATGGAATAAAATGATGCTATGTATCGACATTTTGTTGGTTTGGACAATTTTTTTAAACATCATGCATTTTCTCTTTCTTTTGATCATTGATTTATTAGAGACATCATTGATCTATCTCAAACTTGCATGCATTTGAATGGTGTTAAATAGTGCACATCTTTCCATTATTGTGATCATTGATCTAATCTATCTATGGTGGATCTTCTCGGAACTTGCCAACTGTTTAATCCTTTAATAATTTGGGTTTGGCCCTATATTTTTCCCTTGAAAATTTAACCAATCTAATGTTGGTTTTCAATAGGCCATAACTTCTCATGAGAGATTACTTTTCTTGAGTAGGATACACTGTTGGAAAGGTATTGATGATCTTTGTGCAACCATGTTTTTTGTAGGATCTTTAAGCATCATAAATTTATCAAAATCTTGAATAACTTCAAGCACCCATATCTTCATGTAATGAGACCCCGTGAAAGCTCAAGTATACATATTGCTTCATTAAGAGTCTTGTTGCTTCTTTGATCATCAAGGATGGTCCTACTGCTATTATCATATACATCCCCTTTGATATCATTGACATCTTGTTGTCATCAATGAAAACACTATGTGAAACAAACTCGTTCAATCCTTTCTTTATATTTTAAATAAATCAAATGTAACTTAGTCAAACTTGATTTGTAATCTCCTTATTTGTAAGTTATTGGGCATAGGGTTCAATCTGATCACCTTTATCTCGATTTAGAACACCTGTTCTCTTGTGTTTTGTTTTTCATGTGAATATATCTATTTTGTTGTTTTTTTCTCATGTAATAATTATTTTGACTAGAGGAAACCTCTTTGAACTTCAATTTGTTGAACCAAACCATAGACCACCATTCACAAAGAAATAAGTTAAATTTTCGTTAGAAATATTTGTTTTCTTGAATTTAAATTTTGGAAAGTCCATATAGTTTTTTCTTTAAATGTTTTAAAGAAATTTTATAAATGTCTATTTCATGTTAGAAATAGATAATTTCAAATATATACAATGATAGTGGTGTTGATGGAAATTCCCATGAGGAGATACTCAATAGATTTTTAACTTTAGTCATGGGTGATACTTCAAATTTTGAATATTCGGACCACGCTAAAATCCCATGTCCTTCCAATCACTACAAACAAACCATGTGGCTAGCATCCCTTTTTGCTTCCATTTTTGCATCTAGATCCCATTTTTGGTGCTATTTGCATCCATTTATCAAATATGGTGCAAAACCTGGTGGAAAAGTTTCACCAAGTTTTGCACCAAGTGTTGCACTAGGTTTTGCATGAGGTTTTGCACTAGGTTTTGTGCAAGGTTTTGCATTAAGTTTGACACCTAATTTTGGTTAACCTACTTTTTCATTCTCTATTTCATCCATTGTTTTGATCCTACGCTTGCATCAACTTTTGCATCATTTTTTGCATCTTCTTTTGCTTCTTTTTTTTGCATCCTTTTTTGCATCCCCCTTTGCGCCAAGTTTTGCATCAAGGTTTGTGCCTAGTTTTGCATCTATTTTTGCATGTACTTTTGTTGCATCCACTTTTGAATCTTGTTCTACATCCACATTTGCATCTTCTATTGCATCCATTACTGTGTCCAATATTGCATCCACTTTTGTTGTGCCTAGTTTGGTGCCTCCCTTTGCACTAACTTTTCTTTTTAATTTTTCGTCCACATTCACATCCTCATTTGCGTCTAAGTTTGCATTTACTTTTGCATCTATTTTTACATCCTTTTTTGTATCCAATTTTGCATCAGGTTTTGTATCTTGTTTTGTATCTACTTTTGCATCAACTTATGTCGCATCCACTTTTGTATCCAAATTTCATCCACTGTTGCACCCATGTTTACATCCACTTTTGTATCCCCTTTTGCATCAATATATATATATATATATATATATATATATATTTTTTTTTTTTTTTTTAACTTATATTTTTTTTAATTTTATTTACTTATTTAATTTAATTTAATTTATTTATTTATTTAATTTATTAATTTTTTTCGCATCTATCATTGCATCTACTTTTACATCCACTTTTTTTGTGCCATAATTTTCACCATGTTTTGCATCTACTATTGTACCCACATTTTATTCTACTTTTTCATCCACATTTCCATCCTCTTTTGCATCCAAATTGGCATCAAATATTGCATCATTTTTGCATCCACTTTTGTGTGAAGTTAATGCATCAAGTTTTGTGTCACGTTTTGTATCTACTTTTGAATATACTTTTGTTGCATCCATTTTTGCATCCAATTTTATGTCCACAATTGCACCCATGTTTGTGTCCAATTTTTCTTCCTTTTTTTCATCTTGTTTTTCATCCAAGTTTGCATCTTTTTTTTGTTTACTATTTCATCCACTTTTGCATCCAATTTTGTTGTGCCACAATTTGTGCCATGTTTTTCACCTACCATTGCACCCACATTTCGTTCTACTTTTGCATCCACATTTACATCCTATTTTGTGTCCAAGTTTTCATTGAATATTGTGTATGTTTTTGCATCCCCTTTTGCATCCACTTTTACATTAAGTTTTGCATCGGGTTTTGCATCTCATTTTACATCTACTTTTGCAACTACTTCTATTTCATCCACTTTTTCATCTAATTTTGTGTGCATTGTTGCAACCATGTTTGCATGCATGTTTATATCCTTTCTTGCATATTATTTTGCATCCAAGTCTGCTTCCTTTTTGTATCCAATTTTATGTCCTTTTCTACATCTGTTGTTGCATCCACTTTTGTTTCACCACAATTTGTGCCATATTTTGCACCTAATATTGCACCCATGTTTGCTTCCACTTTTGCATCTGTGTTTTGCATCCAGTTTTGTGTCAAGTTTTGCATCTACTTATATTGAATCCACTTTCAAAACCAAATTTACATCCATTGTTTCACCCATTTTTGTGTCTACTTTTGAATCCATTTTCCAACACTCGTCAATTTTTTTCATCGATGGTATCTCTTATGAAATTGAAAATTATAAACAATTGATGAAAATGCCAATAATCATTATGATGATGATAATGAATATGATTATGATGACATGAATGGTGATTATGATGATAAAGATGATGGTGGTTACAATGATAATGACAATGATGATGATGATGATGATGACGATGATGACAATGGTTATGATGATGACGAGCTAATGACTTTAGAAAATATTCCCAATTTTAAATGTTGTCATTGTCATAATCATAATCATTATCTTTGGCATCATCATCCAAGTCATCATCACCTAATCATCATTGTTAGGCCCCTATACTACTAGTGTAACCCCTTATTATTATTAGACAATCCCCTTATTATATTTTTGTACCCATGTAGTCCCCATATTGTTATTATTGTGCCCCATAGAAGCCCACTATTGTTATTATTGTGCCCTTACATTCTTATTGTAATTATGTCAGCTCTGATTATATTATGACCTCTTAGACTCCTATATATAGAAAGGAGGTCTTGTCATTTGTATCATCCAAAAATTGTTCATTTATGTAATGTAAAGAAGTTTTCCCCCTTGAAGAGGCTGAATTATAAGGCGTTAATCTATCTTTTCTATCTTTTTGTGAGCAGGTTTCATAACATTTGGTATCAGAGCTTTGAATTCTAGGGTTTCGCTGCTCCAAACAGGTCATCATGGAATTTTCGCTAGAACTTTTTTATGAAATGTTTCAGATGCTACAAAAGAAAACCATTTGAGAAGAAATCGTGTTGAATCTTCCATCCGAATTTTAGAGCCTTTCGCACAATATTTGCGAAGATATGATCTGAGGAAGTCGGTATTTTTGCAGACTCCTAAATTACATTCCAAACAGGTGACCTGGGGAAAATAGTCATAACTTTTGTTTTGAGCATCATATTGAAATTTAGTAAGAAGTAACAGAAAGAGGATGGACTGTATTTTCTTGTATATATTTTTTAGAGCGAAAGGTCGAAACAATTACACGTGGCATGTCATACAATTTCGCTCTACTGAACTAGTCTATAATCAGGTCACTGTGGGAGATTTGACATAACTCTTCCTTGGAGAATCCAATTTATATTAGACTAGTGGAATTAGAAAGAGGACATAGAGGGCTACTGCAGGTCACAATTTCAGAACTTAAAGATCCAAAAGTACAGATTTACATTCATTTCAAATCGAGCTCCTAAAATCAAGAAAAAGCAAGATGAGGAAGTTTGATGGCAAGGATCCAGTAAATTGGATACTTCAGATGAGCCAATATTTTAATCTACAATGTGTACCACTATTACAAAAGGTAGTATTGCATCTTCATATTTAGAACCAGATCAATTTTTATGGTATAAAGGGCTTTGTTCTCGTAAACAACTTGTTACATGGTCAATTTTCATGGAGGAAATGATAGCACATTGTTAGGATACAAAGAGCAACACTTTATTTAGAGCAACACCACAACAATTGGAAAGAGTAAAAGGGATTTGTTACATAGTGGAAATTAAAATTATGGCAACAAGGAAGTCTACCCCTCACAACTATAAATATGGAAGTGTTATTTCTCCTAGCCTTCCACAATCTAAAGGGTTAGACCACAACAATTGGAAGAAAAAAAAGAAAAAGGGCTTTGTTACAATTGTGATAGCAAATACACTAAAGGTCATAAGTGTGTTGAGAAGAACTTATTTTACATAGAGTATGAAGAGGAGGAAGAAAAGGATCAAGAAACATCAAAAGAAGAGGATATACGTCGGGACCCAACCCCAGAGAAAGAAGAAATGAATCAGACCATATCTTGCAAAGCATTGGTAATAATTACCACTCCTCAAACTCTCAAGATAGAAGGACATATCAAGAAGAAAAAGGTGCAAGAAGTGAAAGATCACATCGAGAAAGAAGAAATGAATCCAACCATATCCTTTAATTCATTGGTAGGAATTACCACTCAAACTATCAAGATAGAAGGGCATATTAAGAACAAAAATGTTCAAGAAGTGAAAGATCACATCGAGCATCAAGAAATGAATCCGACCATATCTTGTAAACGATTGGAAGAAATTACCACTCCTCAAACTCTAAAGATAGAAGGACATATCAAGAAGAAAAAGGTTCAAGCAATGAAAGATCACATCGAGCATCGACAACAAGTTCTCCAACTTTTAAAGGATAATGCCACTTTGGTGCAATCGAATGAAACAACAGGTAGATCAACATCGTAGTGAATTTTTTTTTGATGTAGGTGATTGGGTATTTTTACTACTACATCTCAAGCAAGCTATTTATGAGAAGGAAATGTTGGCAATACTACACGCACTTAAAAAATGGCGACCTTACCCAATGGGAAGACTCTTCAAGGTAAAAATGGATTATGATAGTTTTAAATACTTTTTAGAACAACTATTGTCTTTAGAAGAACAGAAAAATGTGTCACAAATATGTTGGGTTATGACTTTGACATCATCTATAGAAAATGGAAGCAAATTTTTGTTGCAGATGCACTCTCAAGAAAGGATGAGGATGTGGAAGCATTATTTTGTGCTATTTCTATTATCCAACCAGATTGGATAAACGAAGCAAGGGATGAATGGAAGAAGGACGAAGAAGTATGGCCACTCATTCAAAAGTTGTAGAATATTCCAATTCAAACAATATTTTTAGAACTTGAAGAGGAAGGAAAAATAAAATTAGAACCTGGAGCAGTCATAGAAACAAGAGCCCAACAACTATGAAATTGATCAATTTTAGAGTATCTCATCAAGTGGAAGAACTTACCCACAGAATATTCCAATGGGAGGACAGTAATTTTATACAGAAGCATTAAGAACTACTCAAGTGTTGGGGACAACACTTTTTGAAGTAGAGGGTCATGTTAGGCCCCTATACTACTAGTGTAACCCCTTATTGTTATTAGTACAACCCCCTTATTATTATTGTTGTACCCATGTAGTCCCCATATTGTTATTATTGTGCCCCATAGAATCCCACTATTGTTATTATTGTTCCCTTACATTATTATTGTTATGTCAGTTCTGATTATATTATGACCCCTTAGACTCCTATATATAGAAAGGAGGTCTTGTCATTTGTATCATCCAAGAATTGTTAATTTATGTAATGTAAAGGAGGTTGCCCCCTCAAAGAGGCTGACTTCTAAGGTGTTAATCTATTCTTTCTATCTTTTTGTGAGTTGGTTTCATAACAATCATTATTTTCATTTTCATGTAGGTCATCATCAAAAATAACAATGGCATGAATTATGATGATGATGTTGATGATCATGATGTCCATGATGACAATGACAACAATGATGATAAAAATTACATTAATGATGATGATGGGGATGATGAAAATGATAATGATGATGATAATGGTGGTGATGATGATGATCATCATCTCTCAAAAACATGGTTGTTATTTCTCATGCATATATCATACGTGTCCTAAACAACCCTTTTCTAACAATCACCACATTTTTTTGGGTTGATGATATCTCTAATGGCATTGATAATTATGAACAATTGACGACAATGTTGATAATCATGATGACGATGATGATGAAGATGATGACGATGACATGAATGGTGATTATGATGATAATGCTAATGATGACAATAGTGATAACAATGATGGTGGTGTTGATGATGATAATTAAGATGATTGCAATGATTATGATGATGTCAATTACCTTACAATCTTATGGATTCACGAAGTTACTAGTTTCAAGACCATATTTTGCATACATATTACACACAATTTGCATGTACCTCCATTTACACAAAAAAATCTTTTGTAATATAGTAGACAATAATCACTCTCCAATTGGGGAATAAATGGCTTGTTTCTTGTCTTCTCCTACTCCCCTGCACATTTCATGGTCCTCAACATCTATTTTTAACAAGTTTTTCTTTTTTTTCATGCTACAGGCTATTCATCTCCCCTTGTTCGAAGAAAGGTGATTCTCCATTTGACTTTTTGATGTTTAACCAAAACACCATAGTTTATTTACACTAGGCATATATGGTTTGATAACTTACTCATACTATATATCTCCTTTTGATCTGATATATTTGTTGGACATATATCATATGATATAACACATGTCATTATAGAATCCTTCCCACATTCTATACATGATTAATATGGCACATCACCCTTTTATATTGGGTCGTGGTTTTCATGGAACAAATGCACACACAAATTAAGGGTTGAATTTATACTATGATGTGTTGTTATGTTTTGATTTTAGTTCTTAATATATTGTTGACACTTGATACTCTAGGATTGGGAAAATATGGTGTAAATATGTAAATAAAAAATAAGAAAATGAAGAGACCTTAGAATGTGAATCCCAAGGGCCTCTCTCCTATGTGTATATATCAATGTTCTTCTTAATATAAAATTTAAATATTATGGAGTTACCATATACCTAGCTTGACATGGTATTAGAGTGTCGGTCTGCAAGTCCCAAATTTAGCATCCTTTTTCATCGGTAACTCCTTTTCCATTAGTCTAACATGTCCATCTATCATTCCTTTTCTTGGTAGAAGCATTTAGGCTATGGAAAATTGAAATTCATCCACATCGGCCTTAATGAATTCTCCTTTTGTTGCCTGACTATAACATTTATGTAGTCATTTTATGCACTATACACAGTGGTTGAGTCTGTACATCAATTGATACATAGTTGCACATTTTATGCTTTAACAAGGTTGCAAACAAAATTTCATCACTAGGGTCTGATGAGCATGTCTTTTTATATGCTACAACAACTCCAAATTCCTCGGCTACTCCCCAAGAAACAGATTCTACAAGAGATGAATTGGATAGAAATGATAATATATCGGATCCACCTTTGTTTGCATAGACAGTTATGTCAAGATTCTTCCAGGACAGTGCATTTGACAAAGTTTCATCTTGGATATGGAGGTCTAGACGACCTTCAGGTGTTGAACATAATTATGAGAAATTTAGAATTTATCATAAACGTTTAGATTCATTGCATGAAACTCGAAATGTTGGATTGGACTTCGGAAATTTTACCTATGGGCTTAGTGAGTGGGATAACATTGGATGACGAGCTAAAACCCCAACTAGTTTTCCCATGGAGGGCAAGGCTGATGGCACTTGAGATGAAGGACAAGAAAGAAAACAAACTGGAGAGGCTTCTTAGAGCGAAGAACCCCCAATGTGTTCAAGAATTTCTAAAAACTCAAAGGTATTCGTAGCACATTGTATGTCTTCCTCTGATCTTTGGGATGATAAGGAAACTAAACTCAGAGCCAAAGAACCCAACAAAGAGTTCTCTGGCTCCTGATAAACGTCCTTAGGCCCCGGGATAGACAAAAATAGAGGACCCAAATAGTGCACGGCTAGAGAAGGTGTTAGGGCCTTCATACTGCTAGACGACCACATGTTGAATTCTTAACTTTGCTTGCTAAAGACTAAGTAGGCCTAGAAATCATGGTATGGTGACCTTCTAAGCTGAATTCTAAATGGGAATGGATAAAATCCTTGGGACTAGCCCAAGTGTGTTGAAAATCCCCTTCCTCTAGTTCATAATACACCAACTCCTCCTCCTCCACGTGGGTCTAATAGTAAGCAACTAACATCTCATATGAAAAGCATATTTGACAAGTATTTGTGTGTCTTCAAGGGATTTATCATGGCAATCATCTTTGCACTTAAAATTATATATCATGTGGATAAAAACTCATGCTTACCATTTAATATTATTTTGTGTTTTGACAAGGATATCAAAGCCTGACTTTGCATAGAGCCTATTCACTCTTTCTCAAAACTTTTCCTTGCTCTAGTTTGAAACTCGATGACCCTTTTTCTCAACATAATTTTTTCGTGGGCCTCTAGGGTTTCTCCAATGTTTAATTCCTCTTCCATAGTAGAGATTTTGTAATGTACTCTTTAACATTTTGACTCCATAAAAGAAGAAGAAGAAGAAGAAGAAGAAGAAGGTCTGACTGAGTCCTTCTCACATCGCTATAAAGCACGAGCTATGCTTGACATCCTAAAGTAGAAAAAAAAGGCATGTATATATGCTCTGTGTTTTTTACATTTTTGTGGGTTTTAATATGTTCAAAATAAATATGATTTAATTATAGAAAGCAAAATTATGCACAACTGAATTTTGAGAATTTGGGTACAAAATGTAGAATTGAGTGGTGCATGAAGTGTTGTTGGGTGGGGGAGAATTTCTAGCTAGTGAGTTTGGGGGTTCAAATACTGTTGGTAAAAAAACATAACTCATAAGCTAAAGTGGATGTCCTAGGCCATGTTATGTGGAGGGGGGTGTTGGGGGTTCGAGTCCAACTTGAAAAGGATACATAGACTCATAAGCTAAGGTGGTTTTCCCATGCCTCTGTTACCTTTTAACATAAAATGGACCTATAGACCCATCTGACCTTAAAACCAATACCTCCCATGTAAAAACTGTAGAAAAAATATAATGAATATGAAATTTCCACCTCACGAATGTGAGGCGATGGATCTAATTCATAGAGTTTCCAACAATGGTGCTTAAACTATTTTCTTCAACAAACGTACAAGGAATGCCATAACTACCCAACACTACTAGTCAAACACAAGAGTGTAGACCACAAAGACTTCACACATATATCATTTCAGTAGCCCTAAGGGCAAGATCTATCTTAGTACACATATATGAAATAACTTTATTTACAGTGGAAATATAACAACAACAAAGAGATTTTAAAGCTTCATTAAGCATGCTAAAATCAACGTAACATCTAGCTTTGTTGTCTCAATAAATTAGCATA
The DNA here is from genome assembly GCA_000404065.3 of Pinus taeda. Taxonomy (NCBI): domain Eukaryota; kingdom Viridiplantae; phylum Streptophyta; class Pinopsida; order Pinales; family Pinaceae; genus Pinus; species Pinus taeda. The sequence continues at coordinate 161,173 of APFE031176911.1, forward strand.
CTAAAACAACCCTGAAATTTGTTCAATACTTGAAAAAAATCAAATTGGCAATCACAAATTTAGGACAACAGTGGCATGACTTCATAGTATTAGAGTAATGAAGATAAAGTACAAAACCTTGACTCATCCAATGCTAGTACAATAAGTCCTTTCATTGCATCCTGAGCAAGGAATCTTCAATACATCCTTAACCGTAGTAATGGCTTCCACAATCACTACAAATTTGCAACCCTAACCAACATTACAAAGGCCAAGAAAGGCATCCCAACAAATTCTACAAGCCAATCTCTTGAGCTTCCAAACATGCCATCATCACACCAACTATCAAACCTCAAGATCTCCCACTTACAGTTGTATCACAAAAGCTATTAGAGCGATTCACACACTTATGACCCATAAGATATAATACTCAACACTTGCATCCTACAAGTCAAGGAACCTAGTGATAATATCCCACAAACATAAGTGTAATACATGATCTTTCAAGATTTTCCAAATAGTTAGCATGACACCAACTATCAATCTCTAAGATACAAAGTAGTTACTCTTAACAAAGACACTTTCCTCCCTTTATATATGATACAATCCTATGCTAAGTCAAGCAACCCTAGGCTAAGTTCACAAGCAACTATCTTAAGTAAAAAAGGAAAGCCCTAAATGGAGCTCTCCTCAGAGAAAGGTGTCCACATATCACACAATGGTTTTTTTTAATCCAAGGTGGCCACCTTCCAAGCTAGGTGTTGATCCAAACTTAAATAGGAATGCAAAATCTTACAGATATAATCATAAACATAGAGATGCAGAAGAAAATACTTCATTTCATTAATAGAAAAATATTTAACTATGCTTACAAATAGAATGGAAATAAGATAGCTCGAGCGATGGTAGCTTATCACTGAGAAGAGATGTGGTGACTACATGACTTTGAACTATGTTACAATGAGGCTTAAGGGCCCATTTATTATTGGAAAACATGAAAAAACTCTAAACGACCAAAACTCTAATCTCAGGAGCCATAACACTAAGAGTTTTTGGGCCCTGTTGGGGTTAGTTAGGCAGCCAACTTCCAAGGGTCGTAACTTGGTCATACTATCTCCGTTTGGCGCGTACAATACCTTGTTGGAAAGGTCTCACTAAGTACTAAATTTTTTGCTATAGGTGCCTACTTATGGCTCTAGTTCTACCGCAAACCCAAAAAAAGCGTCGTTTAGGGGGTCAAAACTGCTATGGAAGTTCAAGACCCGAAAAACTGCTAAAAATAACAAATACTGAAATAAACAAGGAAACATATGAAACTAACTTGGGGGTCTAGGTGGAATATGTGGGTGGCCACCAATATCCACCTGGATCAGTTGTCCCCCTTTAGGAAGCAATGGTCCCCATTTTGTGCAGAGCCTCAATGAGGTGAGGAAATTTCTATTGAACCTGGTCCTTGGTGAACCACTTGCCCTGGTGAAGGAGTTAGTCTTCTTTGACAACTTGATATAATTGTATCCTCTGTTGACAAGTGTTCTTGATATCTGTGTCCATAATCTGATCAGTTGTGGCCTGTTCCATGCATTTCGGGTTGAGCTCTATTGGTGTGAGTTGTTTTGCACTATCAGATGTGTCCAACAATGGTGGAAAGTATGACCGAAGGTGATCTACATTGAACACTAGGTGTAAACCAAGGAATGGTGGGAGGATGAGCTCGAAGGAATTGTTTATGATGGCCTTGGTGATGGTGCATGGCCCATATCGGAGCAAGCAAAGCTTGCGGTGGGGTCCAACAAGGCACTCCTTTTGCAAATGTAGCCAAACTTTTTCGCCAACCTAGAACTTGTGCGACACTCAATCCTAATAATGTCGTTGCTTGTAGTTATCATTGGCTCTGTCCAATATATCATGGACCTATTGATGAATGTTTTGAATGTGCTCAATGAAGCTATTATCCCTTTTAGCTTCAGACTGAACGTGAGCTGAATCTACTTAAGTGGCTGCAAATGGTATGGCCACATCAATGGGGCATAATGGTTGAAATCCCAGCCCTACTTGAAAGGTCTTGTGGCTTGTTGAGTTGTGGAGAGCTCTTTTTAGATGTGTTGGACATAGGGTAGAATTTCATCCCACGTGCATGGATGCTTCGAGTTGTACATGCACAAAATCTGTACGTTCATCCTGTTGAAAACCTTTGTTTGGCCATCAATTTGGGGATGGAAAGCCATGGACTTTCTTAGGTCCCTATACTACTAGTGTAACCCCTTATTGTTATTAGTACAACCCCCTTATTATATTGTTGTGCCTATGTAGTCCCCATATTGTTATTATTGTGCCCCATGGAAGCCCACTATTGTTATTATTGTACCCTTACATTATTATTGTTATGTCGGCTCTGATTATATTATGACCCCTTAGACTCCTATATATAGAAAGGAGGCCTTGTCACTTGTATAATCCAAGAATTGTTAATTTGTGTAATGTAAAGGAGGTTTCCCCCTTGAAGAGGCTAGATTATAAGGTGTTCATTTATCATTTCTATCTTTTTATGAGTTGGTTCCATAACAAACTTAGTAAGTTTTGTATCCAGCATCGATCAAAGACTTGACCAAAATGCACTCAAGAATTTACGATCTCGAACTGAGATAATGGACTGTACGATCCAAAAGTGTACCCACACTTGCTTAAGAAGAGTTTAGTAGTGGCCTTTGCTGTAATACTCTTCTTCCAGGCTGCCATGATGTCCATCTTAGAGAATCTATTGAGGACCACATAAACATAATCATGCCATGCTTAGTAGAAGGAAGGTTTGACATGTAATCCATGGAGATAGATTGCCAAGACTGACTAGGAGTAGGTAGAGGAGTATACATGCCTTGCTTCTTGATGGTTGGTTTAGTAATGGTGCAAGCAGTCTAGGATCTAATGTACTTCCCAACATCCTGACAAAGTTTCAGCTAATAAAAATACTTCTGCAATACTGCCACTATTTTCTCTACTTCGAAATGTCCAGCAACCCAACTGTAGTCTACCTCCAAAATCATCTTGGTACACTCACTTGAAGGAACAAAAATGTGTCCTAGATGGAATAACAGTGCATCCTAAAGGTGAAAATTTGGAACTTGCTTCCCTTCGAGGAGTGTCTGGTATATGCTGTCGAATTATAGATCACTCTAATAAAATATGCGATCACCCCAATGTCGCATGCCCATAGGAGTTGAGCACAATTATCAGCATGATGACCAGTGGGCGGCTGAGGTAATCAACGATGTTATTAGTGGTTCCCTTCTTATACTTAATGTTCAAATGGAACTATTGCAAATAGGTGGAACATTTCTCATGATGATCGTTCTGCAACTCCCCTTTTGTCTTTATGAACTGTAGAGGCTGCTGGTCTGTGTGGATGATTATTTCCTTCCCTAGAATGTAATGCTTCTATTACGATAGGCCTGTACAATGGAATACCTTTCTTTGTTGTAAGTGGGGTACTTTTAGACTGTGTCTAAAATTGTCCCACTGTGGCATGCCACTGGATACCCATGTTGAGTAAGAGCTACACCAATAGCATAGTCGGAGGCATCTATCTCAATCTCAAATGGTTGTTGCAGATATGATAATGTGAGCACTGATAACAATGTAAACTTTGAAACGAGAACTATAAAATCAAAATGGGAACTCTGGCCAAAAAACCCCAAAAAAACATCAAAAATAGTGTTAAAAATGAAAGTGTGTATACTGGAATGATGATTTTATTTTTTAGGGGTCAATTTTGAACATGTTTTAAAAATGGAAGTGACTACGAAATTTACTACGAAATTTTCGTGCAAAATATAGCTTCAAAACGAAAGTGATGATACTGGAACAATGATTTTTTTTTTAGGGTCAATTTTCAAACATTTTAAAAAATACTAGTAAAACCAAATTTTTATGTGCCAAACAAAGTTGTTTATAAGGAAAAAAACACATTAATGTTTTTGGTAGGATATCATTTTTCTTTCCTAAGTACAAATTCACCCAGCCACCAACCAGGCAGGCTGTGACAGCCCACGCTGCACCAACCCGCCGGCTCGCTCGCCCGCCTGGCTGGTGGCTGGGTGATTCCAGGCTAGCCACCAGCCTCCCGCAACGGGGGAAACGGGCGGGCCGCCTGCCCACGGCTCGCCTGCACGCCCGGTTGGTGGCTGAGTGATTTCGAGAATCGCCCAGCCACCAATCGCCTGCACCCTCCCACCCGATTAATGGTTGGGTGATTCCCACCCGGGCGCCCGGGTGGTGGCTGGGTGATTCCCGAATGCCTGGTGGTGGCTGGGGTGATCCCGAACGGCCGGTGTGAATCACCCAGCCACCAGCCGCGCCCATTGTGGTGGCTGGGTGATTCCTGTTGAATCACCCAGCACCACGCCGGGCGACTGCTGGTGCCTGGGGGTCGATTTCGAGAACACCCAGCCACCCACCTGGACAAGAGGAAACACCCAGGCCACCAGCCGGGTGGGAGAGCGCAGGGGTTGGTGGTGGGAGATTCTCAAAATCGCCCAGCCACCAACCGGGTCGGCAAGCGGGCGCCAGCGGTGGCGCCAGCCCTAGGCCGCGCCACCCTAGTGGCCTTGCCGCCGCCCCGCCTGTGGGCGGCTGTGGATAGTCGGGAATCACCAAGCCACCATCCGTTGCAGACGGGCGGGGACCGCTCGGGGGGTGTGGCCTGGGCTGTCCCCACCGCCACCCTTGGGGGTTGGCGATTCCCGACTTAGCCACCAACGCCGGCAGCGGGGCAGCAGCGGCTTTTGCACGGGTTGGCGCGGCCTGGGCTAGCGCCACCTCGGCAGCCTGCCTGCCCACCCAGTTGGTGGCTGGATGATTTCGAGAATCGCCTAGCCACCAACTGCCTGTGCCCTCCCACCCGACGGGTGGCTGGGTGATGCCCTCCGCCCAGGTGGTTGATGGGTGATTCCTAGAATCACCCAGCCACCAGCCAGTGACCCGAGTGGTGGCTGGGTGATTCCCACCCGGGCGCCCGACTGGTGGCTCGGTGATTCCTGGAAACTCCACCAGCCACCACCTGGAAGCGCTCAGGTGGTGCGGTATTCCCGAACGCCAGGTGTGGCTAGATGTGCGATTCTCAGAATCAACCTAGCCACACTCGGAGTGCCCAGTTGGTGAGCTGGAGTGATTCCCAGACATCGACCGCAGCCACCAGTGGGTCGCCACTGGTGGCTGGGTGATCGGGAATCACCCAGCCACCACCCGGGTGCTACGGGTGGTGGTTGGGTGATTCCAGGAACACCGAGCACCAGTCAGGAACCCGGGTGGAATCACCCAGCCACCACCCGGCGCTTGGATGGTGGCTGGGTGATTCCCCCGGGGCCTAGCTGGGCTCAGCGATTCGGAATCACCCAGCCCCACTAGCACCCGCTGTGGCTGGTGATTCGGGAATCACGCAGCCACCACCCGGACGCCCGGGTGGTGGCTGGGTGATTCTAGGAATCACCCAACCACCACCCGGGTACCCGCCTGGTGGCTGGGTGATTCCGGGAATCACCCAACCACCACCGACACCACCCAACCACCACCGACACCGGGTGGTGGCTGGGTGATTCCTGGAATCACCCAGCACCACCTAGGCACCGGGGTGGTGGCTGGGTGATTCTAGGAATCACCGAGCCACTAGTTGGGTCCCCAGGTGGGAATCGCCCAGCCACCAGCTGGGCACCTGGGTGATTCCGGGAATCGACCAGCCACTAGCTGGGCGCCCGAGTGGTGGCTGGGTGATTTCGGGAATCACAAAGTGTCCGGATGGTGGCTGGGTGATTCCCACCTAGGCGCCCGTCTGGTGGCTGTGGGATTCTCGGAATCGCCCAGCCACCTACCGGGTAGTGCCTGGCTGGGTGATTCTTGGAATCACCCAACCACCACTTGCAGCCACCAACTGGGCACCCGGGTGGTGGCTAGGAATCAGGCTAGGTGATTCCCGGAATCACCCAGCCACCAAACGGGTGCCTGGGTGGTGGCTGGGTGATTCTTGGAATCATCCAGCCACCACCCGAGCGCCCGGCTGGGAATCACCCAGCCACTAGCCGGGTGCCCGGTGGTGGCTGGGTGATTCCAGGAATCACCCAGCCACCAGCTGGGCGCCTGGGTGGTGGCTGAGTGATTCCCGAAATCGCCCAGCCACCAGCCGGGCGCCTGGGTGGGAATCACCTAGGCACCAGCTAGGTGCCCAGGTGGTGGTTGGGTCATTCCCGAAATCACCTAGCCACCACTGGGGCGGGAATCACCCAGCCACCAGCTGGGCGGCGTCCTGGTGGTTGCTCGGTGATTCCCGGAATCATCTAGCCACCAACCAGGCGACGCCCAACTAGTGGCTGGGTGGTTTAGGGAATCACCCAGTCACCAGCTAGGCGCCCGGATGGTGGCTGGGTGATTCCCATTCGGGCGCCCGGTTGGTTGCTAGGTGATTCCCAGAATCACCCAACCACCATTCGGGCAGCGCCCGGGTGGTTGCTCGGTGATTCCCAGAATCACCTAGCCACCAACCAGGCGACGCCCAACTAGTGGCTGGGTGATTATGGGAATCACCTAGTCACCAACTAGGCACCTGGTTGGTGGCTAGGTGATTCCTAGGCAGGCGGCTAGTGGCTGGGTGATTCCGAGAATCACCCAGCCACGAGCTGGGCGGGCGAGCGCGAGTGGGCGCGGACGGTTAGTGGCTGGGCAATTCCCGAAATCTCCTAGCCACCAATCGGTCTGGCAGGTGGGCCACCAGGGTGGCGCCAACGTAGGCCGCGCCACCTCGTCGGCCCACCTGTTTGCGGGCAGCTGGTGGCTGGGCGATTCTGGGAATCACCC
>APFE031176916.1:3804-20755 GCA_000404065.3 Pinus taeda
TTAGAACACACACACACACACACACACACACACACACACACACACACATATACATATACATAACATCCCATTGATAGCCACCCCAATTTGGGGATTTAATAATATATATGTGTGTGTGTGTGTTCTGAAATCCCCATATTGGGGTGGTTATTGATGGGACGTTGGAGGTTGGGGGTGAGCCCGCCACCTCACTGCCTCTCACTGCATTTAAGAGGGAGGTGACATGGCCAACCTACCCCATGCACTACACATGCAATCGATCCTTTCCAAATTCAATACAATAACAAGTCTTTGTTTGTTTCACAACAATGTTTGGAGAGACTTTGCTCTTTGTTCTTTATGATATGCTCCATTCCCTTCCCCACTGCAGGTGGGATTACTCTCTTAATCTTTTGGACATTGTTGGGTGTGCACATGGAGAATCATTAGTGAATACATAGGCACCACCATTGTTTATTCATGAAGTGAGGGTACCTATCTTAGATAACAGAGGTGAGGTGATTAGTGCTTGCATGTGTCTCAACCTAGTCCATGTATATAAAGTGACTTGGTGCTCGCAAGGAAAGTTGAATGGAAGATTGGCGACTGACTTTGGCCACACTAAAGGGATTTTGCATTGGATTGTGTAGCTTTCTTTGAAGTTGGTGGATATTATTGCAAAAGTTTCCACCCTCTCTCTAGTGCAAGTTCAATCGATGACTTGGACATCACAGGTCGCTATCATTAGAGTATTGTTTGTTCTTCCTAGCTCCTTTTCATTTTCTTTCAGTTTCATATTTATTTGTTGCAGTTTAGTTTGTTTCATTATGTCTCTTAGTGATTGACACTGTGACCAACTTTGTGTTGGCCTTTGGACTAAGAGTGACCCTGCCCAAAGTTTTTTATTTTCCGTTTTGTTTCTCTATACTATTATCTTGTGTTGGCTTAGATTAAATTGTTTATTCAATAACTCTTGAGTTAGTCCTCTTTTCAGTACTCTAAGTCTCTAGTTTCTCTCTTAGATTGTTGGGCCCTAACTTTTGTCTCTGGTTATGCTCTTATCAGCGGATTATGCCCTATAAATGGATGCACGGTCACTAGGGGGTGGTGGTTATGGCTAGGTAATACCACAGGCCTAAGCCCAAGCATAAGAGGACATGGCTATATTTCATTCAGCTACCCCTCCCAAAATTCATGAAGAGATTCATCAACTTGAGACCCACATCACTAATGACTGTCAATATTTCTTAGATTCTAAAATCTTGGAGGAGATAGCTCAGTAGGTAGCCAACCTTGGTCATACCAAGGGAAGACGAAGCCAATATCTGAAATCCATCACCCTCCATTGGTAGATGAAAACCCTTCTGGGAAGGGCTTTAAAGGAGAAGTATGAGGACTGGAACGACATAATTTTTGCCTTAAATTAAATCAAGATGGTATAGCATTATCAACATTCGTGTCTAGCAAGCCTAGATGCACAACTAGCCCACCTAGAGAGCCACCTCCAGTGTGAACTTAAGCCTTCAACTCCACCTGCAACTAGCACTGAAGATCCAACTCTCTTGACTTCCTCATACTCCTAATTTTATGTTATGGCTTGTAGTAATTGTTCTTCTTCTTTTATATGTGGTTTAGTAGATGATAGACTTGTTTGTAACCAATAGATGGGGTTATTTTGGTTAGACTTATTGCTTTGTAAGCAGTCAATATATTTGGTTTCCCTTGTGGCAGAATGAGATTGCTTACAGTGAACTCTGGAAAAAAAATGTATCTCTAGAGATGTATTTTGAATTTTTGAGGTATTTTGAAACGGAAATAATATGATTTTTTTTTTTTTATTATTAAGTAATGTGAATCCTGAGACGATTGACTTCCCTAACCCGTGGATTAAGTAATCGTGACCCAAGGGCATCTAAACCATCAAAATCACTTGGGGATCGCACTTGGCCTTGGCCTGACCAACCCTAAGCATGGCTAGATTTTTGTCCACGAGGTTTTGAACCAGTGACCTTTTTCAACATGGAATGCTTTAACAGAATACCTCGCCACTGTCTATTCTACACCTCATGGGCTATTTTGAAATAATATGAATATGAATATGAATCATTGTTATTTAAATTTATTTTAATGTGATGTAAATACAGATGATGCAATTTTAGTACTTTTAGTACTTAGACCCTAAAGTATGAGAGTGAGTTATTTCAAGTGAAGATAATTATTTAAGAAAAATAGAGAGTTCATTTATTGTGATTGTAGTAAAAGCTATAATGTAAAACTTGTTAATTACAAATAACTTGTGTGTTTCTTTAGAGTTTTATATTCATTAATATTTGAGATTGAGTCATTTTCATGAAAATGATAATCTCAACGTGGGGGCATGTGTGAGTTTAGGGCGGGTGGGGGGTGTGGAGTGTGTTATTTTGAGGCTTGGAGTAATAATCAAACTTAAATATGCTTGGGGTTTCCATACATCAACAATTAATTGGGTTGAAGTTGTAAATTTTTGCAAGGCCTAAATATTGCCATTGGCTCTAAAAATTAAAGATTGTGTTGTAGGAGACTAAAAAAATGTCATTAAGCACATAGTCTTGAATACCATTCTAAGTGACATTGTTTTGGCATCGATAGTGGAACATATAAACCAAGAAAATAGAAAACTATTTGAGGTGATGTTTTTCAATGTATCGTGTGAACATAACACATTAGTAGATAATTATGTCAATTAGACCATTTTGTTCAAAATGGGAACATTATGGTTAACAAAAAGCTTAATAATCAACCAATTCCTTAATCTTACATGAAGGCCAATGCATATTGCATTCATTTAAGTAAGCATGCAAGAATGAGTAGGGCAAGATTGTCATATAGTGGAGTAAGTAATATGAAGAGATTGATCTCGTTGGTTCACATGTAATAAAATCCATTCTCGCATGCTTTTGATCCATATGAGGATTATGTCCATAATATTATATGGGATAATGGCTATGACTCGTGGTATTTTTTTTAGGCATAGGAGCACAAGTCTAATTTCTCGACCACTGAGCATTGGTCATTTGAATTTGGTTTATGTGCATGGTCCAATTTCTACTTTGGAATTATAATAGGTTGACTCCCTTTTCTTTTATTCCTTCAAGCAAGGGTAGAGAACTTGGGTTTGGTGTTCATTACTATTTAAAGGATTTTGTTGGGTCCTTGTCTCTCGCATTGTGGCACTTTTCCAAGTTCTAGTTGTGATTGAACTATTTTGATGCATTTCCTTTATTTTGTGTGATATTTCTTAGACTCTAACTCTATTATTGGTTGGGTAGAGGCCTTTCAATATCAAAAGGTTTTGCCTCTTATTTTATCTCAACACTATGTTCACTTTGTTCTTCACATGGGAGTGATTTCTTCTGCTTTGAATTTGTTGTGGTATCCCCTCTGTGGTTTGCATTTCTTGGGCATTCTTTGGTTGGATAATTCATAACACTTTTAGATTCTATTGTAAGTTTCAAAGATCCCAACAAAAGAAAGTATAGTTTTTATCGGAATTTAAAATTTTCAACTGATCTTGAACGACGTTGGTATCTAGGTGAAATGTAGATAACCATAGGAGATTAGGTGGGCATTGGGAAAGTCATCAAGAAGCTTTTCAAGGAAATATTAGTCCTATTTTGATAGCTACATTCAAGGGCAATATCATAAAATAACCTCACAAATTGGAAAATAATGGTCACCTTAGTTCAAATAAAGTGAAAATTTTTAGTGATAGAAGCATACTATAGCATGCTCAACACCATGGCCATAAATTTATCCAAAGGAGAATAGTTAGAAGCATATAATCAAGTGCAATCTATAAATTCTAAATACAGGGCACTTAAGAAAAATGAAACAACCCAAAAGCTTTCGAAGAATGCAAAAATCATCAAAGTGGATTTACACTTGACCAAAGTTGCACAAGATGAAGCAACCAACCAAATGTCTTTTACTAAGCTTGGTTTTTTTTAAGTAGTTAGATATATAGACTTTTTTTGTAGAATCTACGCTACTAAGAAATACTTGAAAGCAATTGTTTTCAATATTGCACCTTAAAACATACGGTAACACACACACTCCCCATATAAATCATTTTCAAAGGGAGATCCTCTATTATTTTCTTGTGAAATATCTATCTGGTAGAACAGGTGGTTACACTTTAGTAAGGGGGTAAGGGTAAAGGGTGAATAGTTGTAGCCATTGAGCGCCACACAATGATGCAGTTCCAACGATCAACTGATTGTTAGTAGTTGTCCAAAATAGTAGTCCTATAGGTGGTAGATTCCACAGCAGGAAGTTCAACACCACTGGGTTTAGTGACACCAAAGCTCACAACATTCCTTCCAATCCTAGTTAATAGATCAGTTGCCTGATAAGACATGTATAAGATAATATAATGTCATTCTTTATATGCTTTCTTAGAACTTACTAAAACAGACTTTTAATGTAAAGTTGTTGTAGGCTTTTGCTTAATATAAATATCTCCTAATTATGATTAAAAAATAAGAAGTTAGTCATCTATCTCAACCATTAAACCACAAACAAAAAAATTATAAAAATTGTTACTTATTTATATTTTACATCAATATTTTTATAAAATATTATATTTATGAATTATTACTATACAATAGCTCCATGTCTTTTTACCATTTGTTATATATCTATTTTTTTAGTAAAAAAAATTCTATGACTAGTTTTTTCGTAATCTATAACACAATTGGAACATGACATGCTAAGTTCACCAAAGGCTTATTGCTTAATGACTTGTAACTTAACATAGAATGTGCTAAGTTAACAAACATTTAAAAAAATCATACACATCACATCACAATCCACATGAGTAATGTTATGCACATTCTCATTAATCATACTAAGTAGAAATCCACATTTTAAAATTTAAGCTCTACTTGAAACTACACCAATTCACTACTTAAATCTACCATACTTGATTAGTTAACACTATCTTTTAATTAATTGATTGATTATTATGATTATCATATAATTTATTTATGATTGATTGTTCAATTGGCTTTGACAGTGTATTAGTTTATCTTTGACAAAAAATTTATGATGTTTATCCATAGTTTAACATTAGGAATTCGATTTTATTATTTAAATTTATTTATTTATAAGGTGATTGGTTGAGGTCTTATTATGGGTTGGTTAGTAAACGTTCAATATTTTATAATTACTAATTTTTTATTTTTTTTTTATTCCTTTCCTATTTAACTTTTTAAATTATTTTTTTTTCTTTCTAATTATTTCTATTTTCATGGAATTAGAATTTTTTCACCCAATATATTTTGAATTTAGAATGACTTATTATGATATTGAAAATATATTTAATAAATTAATTATAAACAATTATATATATTAATAAAATAAACACAGTGTATATATAAACATTAAAGGTATATATATAATTATAAACAATATTAATTAATCATGATTTCTTAATTTTTTAGTAAGATATCAACAATACAATATTTTATTAATTATTATTTTTTGAGATAAATTTTTATCTTAATATTTTTAAATTATTATTTATTAAACTATATTTAAATTAAACAACATATACTAACTACCATATAAATTTTATTTACTTATAACCACCTTTACCACCTTTATCTTTTAAGAATCACATGCTTCCGCCATCTTCTTTCTTTCATACTTTTACACTGGTCACGATTTGCCTTTGTTATACCCTAATTCCATCACACTTTCCCATCACCTCCTTGTAGTAAACTTGTAAAATGCTTGTACATTAGTTTAGTAAATGTCATAAAAGAGATTCAAATAGTTTCTAATAATTTTCTATATTTAGAGATGGTTTTTTAATAGGGAAAATTTTAATATATTAATGTTTTTATATATAAAGTTAGTGATATTTTTTAAGAAAAATAAGGTAATAATTATTGGTGTGATATGTTTAAGAATAATGTAGTTTTCTTAAGAATTGTTATTATTAAAATTAATTTATTTATAAAATATATGAAAAATATTTAACAATTTTATTTTTTATTAATAATAAAAATCAGAAAAAATAAATAATAAAAATAAAAATAAAAATAGTAACTAAAAATTTATTTCAAATTTTTTAAAAAAGAATTATACTTAAAATATTGCATGATTTAAAATAAATTTTCATCTGAAAAATAGTTATTTAAAGATATTCCTAGTGAAATGGCTAAAATAGTTATTTAAAGATATTTTTCTAGTTTGAAATTGCTACGAAATAAAATTGAGATTTTAAACTATTTAATTTTAGACGATTATCATTTTTTTTGTATTAAGCTTTGTGATCCATAATGAATTAAACAAAGTCTTTCGCTAGAAATCACATGAAAGAATTTTTTGGTTGACGCATTTCCAACCAACAAGTTGATCTAGTCCTGATGATGAATCAAACTTGTTAATTTGAATGAGATTGGCCAAAAAAAATTCTCATATGATTTCTACCAAAAACTTTATTTAAAACAATTATCATTTTTTTTACATTTTTCCTATATATTAATTGTATGTATGTGTTTTAAAAATATATATAACTTTTTTATTTTATAAAATGAAGAGTGTGTATAGCACTATGCCATAGTGGAATCCAATTATAAGAAAACTTGAGGTGACCACACATTAATTAACCCCAAGCTTAAAATTAAAATTGGAGTATATGTAATAATAAAGTGAGAGGATTTTATTTTATAAAATGCAAAATGATTTGTATATTGTGATGATTTAAATATTTAAACACAACTTTTATTTACGGAGCTCTTTTCTAAACGATTTGTTCACAATCCATCTATATGTGGTTGTTTTTGGTAGACATTCGCTTTAGTCGAAATCATGCATGGGTTATTGATCATGGCCCATGGCCCTTTGTTTATGTTCAAAGTTTATTTCCTTATGATTCCATAGTTCTTTGGTTTCAATACACATTTGGATTATTATCAAAGGTTTGGATTGAGTAAGATTGTCTAATTTTCTAGAATTATGGTTTTTTTAGTTATTATAATTTATTTACTAAATTTATTACTTTAAAATTAAAGGTAATTAAGATGAGATAGGATTATTTTTTGACATATGAGATGAGTTGCAATTACAATATATTATGATTATTGTTAGAAAATATTTAGACATGGATTTGATTTTCAAAGCCTTTTTCTTAAGGATATGATGGCAATTTTTTCATGTGACAAGGTATTAAATTGTTTTAGAAATTCACTCTAATTTTGATTGTGCACATTTTACTAGTAATAACCCTTGGTTTATGGATGTTTCTTTGCAAAACCGTAGTTTTCAAGTTTCAACTCATATTTTGTAGTCATTAAAAGAGACATTGATTTTTGCACGAATGCATTTTCTCCCTCTTGAATTTTAGAGCTATGAGTCTCTTTTGATCATTGTTAATTTGTTTGTTTGTTTGTTTTTTTTTTTTTACCAGAGAAAGTATTTATATTATATAAATCCATACATGGCTCGTGACAAATGCATTAGGAATTACATATCAACTTCTTCAAAATTTATAACATTTTGTTCTTATCCAAGAAATATGCTAAACTTTCCTAAGGAGCTTACTGTTGAGCAACAAAAATGGGGTTTTTGTAGGTGTATAATTTACAAAATTACCCTGACAAAACACAACATTTACAAAACCTAAAACTATTGATTGATAATACAGTCCTTGATGACTATGAACCTAATTTGATGAGCTTATCTGTAGTGGGTTAAATTAATTTTTGACTTATTAGACTCCATTAAGGGATAATCGATGACCTAATTTGGCCATTGATGTGCAATTCTCTTGCTTTCAATTTTCATCAATCATTAGAGAGCTTGTTTGCATCATTGTTATGGTCCTGTAATACATGGAATTATGTTATTGATGGAATTTATTTTACCATTTTCCATGCTCTTTTCATGACATTTTCTAGATATTTTTCCTTTGGCATTGAGCCTTTAACTAAATGCTACAAAATAAGGAGGGTGTCTCCTAGAATTGTGAGCTCTTTCACCTGCTTTTATTTGGCAATCAAGAGACCCTGATAAAGACCACGATTCTCTGCTTGATCATTTATCATATGACCAAGTCCCCATGAGTACCTGAACATTTAGTCATCATCATGGCCATAAAGAGCCCCTTCCCCTCCTGCCACTCCTGGATTTTGTTTGGATGCCCCATCAAAATAGAGAATCCATCCTTGTCTACTATTCTTCCAAGTTTTGAATTCTACTTTTGTCATTATAACTTTCCAACATTTCCTAGCTTTTGTTGATTCCAACTAGTAATTTGTGGCCTATTATCCATACTTACAAATTTACTGAGCCATACTTGGTTCGACTAATCCAATTCTTTCATAGGGAACCAACAATCCTGCCTTTGAGCTTCAGATTTAGCACACAATGATAATGTTTTGATTGTAATGCTTTGGGGAGGAGTAAGCTTGTTATTAAAGATTGCATTATTCTTGGAAAGCTAAAATTTTCAACATACAAATTTGGGAAGGGCTTCCATATACATTTTGAGAAGAGGTTTTCATATAAGACTTCCTTTGTAATTTTTTGCACAAGAGAAAAAGAATTCTTGCAAAGCAGAGGGTCATTTGACCCTATTGTGGAGAGGAGAGGTTGCCTCCATCCATAGATTTTTTGTATACTCACATTCTAAAAAAATATGAGAGATATCTTACACCTACTTCTTGTAGAGAGAGCATCTTGAGGGTCCATGGATGCCTCTCTTTCTAAGTTTCTTAATTGTCAAGATTTTCCTATGTGCAAGGAGCCAACTAAAGGAATTCACCTTTGGAATAAGATTAGTCTTCCATCTTTTTTTTTTCCAAATGTTAAGCTATGGAGGCACATTGGATTGAAAGAGAAAAGCCGCATAACCTTCCTTGAATGAATAATCTGATTCATTCCAACTAATTTGATCTTTATCCTCCTTTCTCCAAGGCACACAACCTATTAGTCATTTGTTCATGGACAAAGCGTTGGAGATTTGGTGGCACATTCCTTAAGTTCCACTTCATCCAATTTCCAACTTTGTCCAAATTGGAGATGCTAGCGAATGTAAATTTCCTTTGAGCACAAAAAAGTTCTCATAGGGGAAGGAATTCAGGAAATTGTTCAAGAGGTTGTTGGTCCATAATGTTATCAATATATATCTTAATATTGCTACCATTTATTGGTTTCCAAAAAAACCCTAAGTGGATGAGGAGGGAGGTTGAAATAAATAATTTCCATATCAAGGAACATCCATTCATTATCTGGATGGATTCCAGGCATCCAACTCTTTCTCCTTGAACATATTTAGCCTTTAAGACCGCTTTCCACCAGTCTTCTTCTTAGGTGACAAATCTCCAAACTACTTTTCCTCTTATTGCATTATTCATTAGCAATGGATCTTGTATTCTAAAACCCCCATGATTTATAAGGGCCTTCACCAGAGCCCATTTAAGCAAAAGGAAATTTTTGGAGCTTTCCTTACCACCTTCCCATAAGAATTTGCGGGTTCCTTTTGCTAAAGTTGAAATGATGCTCTGTGGACCAAGGAGAGTTGAGAATTGGTATAAAGGCAGAGCAGAGAGAACTACCTTGATAAGAACAAGATGCCCAACAAGGTTGAACCATTGAACTCCCCAAGAGGCAAATTTCCCTTTAAATTTTTCTAGGTCTCCTTCCCATGCTTGAGATGAATGATTTTAGGTAGATTGTAACTCATAGATATTTGAATTCCTTCCATGATTCAACTATTTCAAAACCCAAAATTATTCCAATTTGCCTTTGCTTCCTTACTTATACATTCTATGTATAAATATAGGATTTCCCAAAGTTTGCTTGCCTCCAAAGGCTTCAAGAAAGGAATTGATTTTTTTTTAAACCTTATAGTTATTATTATGGAGGCACCCCACAACAAGAGTGTGTCATCAACAAATTGAGAGTGATTGACACTTTTGATACCCCTGGAAAATCTAATTCCTGGAAGGCTTGCACATATCCTTTCATATTCCAACATGTAGCTAAGAGAATCTTCAATGATAATGTATAAGAAAAGGGACAAAGGGAAGCCTTGATGACACCCTCAAGAGGCTGAAATTTACTAGCCACTCTTCCACTAACTAAAGGGTGAATCTATGGTGCTTTGATACATAAACAAACCCGTCGAGTAAATTTAACATCAAAGCCAAAATTTTCCATTACTTTGAAGAGGAATTCATGACTTACTCTGTCAAAGGTATCTTCATATCTAGTTTGATGATCATGCTTTTGTCTTCCCAATTTTGGTTAGAGTTGATAGCCTCTTGAACTAGGATGATATTACCCAATATCCGTCTCTGATGCATGAATCCTCCCTGATTTTTTCAGATAATTCTAGGTAGAGTATGCTTAATCCTTTTGATCAAAACCTTTTAGATCACTTATAAGAGACGTTATAGAGTGATATTGACCAAAATCTTGAAAAGGAAGTAAGGTTTAGATCTTCTGGGATCAGGGCTAAAAGGGAAGAATTTATCCCTCACCCCCATACAAATGTTCTTTAAAGTATAACCCAAATTATGCAAAATCAAGTTTTATTACCTCCGAAAACTGTTGGTAAAAATGAGCAAAAGAGCCATTTGGTCGTAGTGCTTTGTTCAGATTGAAGGCAAAGACAACTTGGTTGATTTATTCTTTAGCAGGTTCTTTTGTCAGTGCATCATTGTATTCCTGTGAAATAGACTCATAAATATGTTCCAACATTGATTATTTTGCTTCAAGGCTATGAGGGCTTGTGGTATAAAAATTGTTGAAGTGACAGACCGCCTCCTCTTTGAGTGATGCAAAATCTGAATTTTTATGCCTCCTGCAACAATCTCTTTATTGCTAATTTGTTAGTTAAGCTTATTACCCTACATCCAAAGATAACTGAGATGACATCCACAACCTTTGCTTGAATACTCATTTACATTAATTTCAGCAAACGGCCTCTTGATAAAATTATGTTGGAATGAAAGTATCATGATAAAATTATGTTGGAATGCAAGAATCATGATTGGACATGAATATTGATTATGCAAACTACATTTTGTTGTAGTCTCTATTTTGAGCACGGTCATATGTTAGCATTGTACATGAAGAAGAATACCCAACCCTCATGGTGGGTAGCTTGGTACTAAAATATGATTTATTGGCATCAAAAAGGTTCTAGAGGCACTTGAGCATGTAACTTATGTCAACAATGTTGCACACCCCAAGGATGTGACATAGGTACTAATATAATTATAACTAAGGAGTCAACTTCTTTAATACTATTATGCTTTAGTCACTGTCACTTAGGATTGTGAAGAGGATAAATGATCTGGATAAATCACACTAGGAAAGGAAATCCATTCCTCTATCCTTATTGGACAATAAAAAACATTTAGCATTTTTTAAATCTTCAATATTGCCCAATTGATTTGATGATTTCGAAAAATGAAAAAGAATGGAAGAAAAGGGCAACCAATTAATTGTTTACTTATTACTTAGGATTGTGAAGATAATATATGGTTTGAATAAAACATACTATGAAATGGAATCCATTCCTTTTTCCCTATTGGACAATAAAAAACAATTAACATTCTTTAAATTCTTCAATATTGTCTATTTGTTTTGATGATTTCAAAAGAGGAAAAAGAATGGGAGAAAAGGACAATCCATTAATTGTTGGCTAAGAGGATTAGATGAAGGCTGACTCTCTTTAAGTACTATATAGCAACCAAGTTGACATTTGACTTCTAAAGCCAATATAAATCCATAATTAGTTATTTAGATAAAATGTTATTGAAGTAAAAATATATGAAAGGTTAATAATTAAATATCCAATTTAGATTTGAACTTTGTTTTCAAATGTTGAAGAACATAACCTCAATAGAGTGGAACAAGATGTACATTTTCGATGATATTTTTTTTTTTACAAAAATAATATAAACAACATATTAGTTAGGTTTTAATACAATGACAATATCAGATGTTTGCTTTCATTGATAAATAGTAGCGACAAGTATTAAATTATCTCCCCATAAATGATCTTGGCATGAGTATGACTTTAAGAGCCTCACTGGGCATTCACGTACATTAGAGGTTAATACTTTGAGAAAGAAGGATGTGAATAATTAGACATTTTAGGCAAATATTTCAATGTACCAAAGCTTTACAAAGTGAAGGCAAATACTTTCTTATAATAGGGTGACTTTTTTAAAAGTTAAATATGTTTTAGATGTAGATCCTAAAAAATGTGTCAAATAAGATCTAAGTTCCTCCTCCATGTGCACTCATGAGGTCTGGAGGACCTAGTCCGTCTCCCAGGGACGGATTCGAGACGGTTTAGTTGTTGAGGTCTCGTGTAGCGGGGTGATGGGACCAATCCGTGTCATGTGATTTAGTTAATCTAATAATTGTTGATTAACAATGATTTAATATGATTAGCTTAATGAATAGAGCTTAGCACTGATATTTTTGATTTGGTATTGATTGTTTGTATTAATGAGCCTGTACACCGAGAGGACAGTTGTCCTGGCCTCGGTTTTCCTTCCCGCTTTTGGCTAAACCCTAGGTTGTTGGTTGCTCCCGGTCATTTTCGGTATGCTCTGTTTGGGTTGTGAGCTTTGCAGTTCTATGGGTGACTGTCACTGTTGTGTAACAATACTCTGCCTATGCCGACTGTGGCTTCTCTATTGGTAAGTGGTAACTATGCTTAGCGTTTCTCTTGGTTCACGCTCTTGTTGGTTTGGCTCTGTTGTTCGATGGTTGAACTATTGTGAGGGTTACTCTGCTCTTTTGGTGGCCCGATGCTCATTGTCTCATCTTCGTTACTCGCTCGGTCTTTTGAGCTTGCTTATGGTTCCTTCGCTCCTTGTATGGTTGTATTGTTGGTTGATTTCGTCTGCATGCTTTTGTACTCAGGTCGCGGCCTCAGCAGGACCCTTCCATACGACATTCGCTCACTCTAGCAAGGTAAGATTTCATTCCATGATGAATGTTGTACTTTAGTTTTTTTATGCACTAATAGGCATTGCTCCTTGCGAGCAGGGTTTTTTTTTGCAATGGCCGTGGTCAGTTATGAGTTTCCTCATCCAGCATTGTTGTCGAGTGGGTAGGTGCTTTTGACATTCTCTTCCCTTACTGTCAATCTTCCACTGGCCCTTTTGTTTTGTTTCTAGTCAACGATTCTAACATTCGGGTGTATTGCCTATGTCTCTTGGTTGGAATATCCCTCGGCTCCTACTTTGAATGGAACCGGTAGGGTCTTTCCTTGTTGTAAATGTTTGGGCGAAAGTTTCTCTGGTTGCTTTTTCCTTGTAGTCGACCTAGGTTCTTGTTGCAATGTCGTTCGGTTTGATGGCAATTTAAGTTTCTGGTTCGGTTGAATGAATGTTGTTGGTTCTACCATGAACTGTAATAAATTTTTTCTTTAAGGGTTAAAACCCTAACCCTCTTCTCACTGCTCTACTCCCGAAGGAGGGTTTTCTTGCCTTTAGGGTCGTTGGACTTTGGACTTATAATTGTGTAGTTGGAATACAATGTTTGCTACTGTAATTACTTTGAAATATCAATGAAAAGAATTTTGTGTTCATACGCACTGTGTTACCTCTTGCTCGAATTCTTCTCTGTGACTGTGTTTGTTGGTGAATGGCTCACTGTAGCGTACTCTGGTATCTCTGTAGCTTCTGAATACGTAAAGGAACTGCGTGCTCAGTCTTCGTTGTTTCTATCTATGTTTGTCTTGCAGCTATGCTTCTGCTTGTCGTTTGCTTTTGGGAATTCGCCTTTGTTTAACATTGAAGGAGTTTTGACAGATTATTTAACTATATTTTCAATACATATAGCAAGAATTAGATAATAAGAACATAATAGCTAGGCAGATGGATTCTGGAAAATGAAAAGAAAATATCTCTTTCTTGTTTTATTCTTCTCTGCTGAGAATTGTCGAGCCCCCGTCCATGCTGTGTACGTCTGTTTTATAATCTTACAATATAGTTAAGCAAACTGTTGGCAGTTGCTTCTTTAGTTATGCAGTTGATAACTATCTTGCTGTTTTAACTCTTTAGTTATGCAGAATACAAAGATAATATATTCCTTTCCGTTATGTTGTTTTTTTTCCAAAAGTAAATAACTATATAAAATAAACTAAAAATAAAAGACCAGACAACCATGTGGCTGTAACTACTTCTACCTGACTGTACTGTCCCTAACTACCTATTAATGGACAATGACATAAAATAGGTTCCTAATACTGTTCTTAATTAACAAACACAAATGAAATTCAAATATTGATGAACCTCTCCTCCTTAGCTGAGACCAACACCCGGTCATGGCGCCCTTAGTTGGATGCTCCTACATCATGGGGTGAGGTCCCACGATGGTATCAATCGTTCTCTTTGTGCCCTTATTTGAAGGTAGTACCCTGAAAAATTGTTGTGATCCTCTGTGTGAGAAACAAGGAGATAGAACAAACAAGGAGATGGCAACAAAACATTTCCAGACAAGTTGCCACACAATGATTTGATTGTGGAGGAAAACTAGAATAAGAAATTCTGTGGTCTTATTATTAAAAATGATTCATAGACCATCTACTTGAAATTTACAGGAAGAGTTTCAATTTAAGCATTTTTTGCAACTTCTACAGAAATAAACTTTAAATAGGGAAACCCAATGAAGTCAACCCTCCATACATCACCTTAGAAAAACTTAGCTCAAAAAGAGAGAATTGTTAAGGGTGAATACTTCATTCTAGCCAACAAGACATTGGAAAAACCTATTTAGTTTGTTTAATGACAATTATATATACATGCACAATCAATCAACAATATATGTTGCCTCTTGATCACACAAATAATATTATGGAATGAAGCTATCTAACATTCATTATATATGAGATGACATTATATAGCTAATATTGTGTAATGTGAACTAAATTGCATTGAGCATAATGTTTCAAGAAATCAAACCTTACAAGGCCTTATCAAGTAGGACCTAAGTCAACATTCCATATATCTTATTATCAACCTTCAAATAATGAAACAAAGAAGTCAACCTCCCATATCTCTCCTTTGAAACCCTTGACTAATGAAAAGGTTGTTATTAGGGGCTAATTCTTCATTCCAATCATCAAAGCATTGGAATAATCTATTTCAACTTGTATAACATTTATAGATATGAATGTGTAATTAATAATAAGTCTCGCTTCTTAATCCCCATAAATGCTCTTGTTGTTTGGAATTGTTTAATGTTCATTGTAATTAAGATGACATTATAATGCCGAGGTTTGTTACCATGAACTAAGTGAGTTTGAGTATTCCTAATTCCAATGACGAAACCATAGTATTGAATATAAAATGATGTTTTTGAAATGAACTAAAGCAAGTCAAACTCAAGACATTATACTTGTGACTATGAATACTTACTAAAAATATGAGACCACTGTGTTTAATACATACCCACTTCCTTAATCTTTTGGCTTGTGTAAATAGAGATCTCACATTAAGGAAACCACATGGAAAGTGGAACTCTAAGACTTTGTACTTATAGGTGCAAGTCCTTAACCAAAACACCAAACTATGGCATATGACAAAGTACCAACTACTCTTAATATTTTATCATGTGTAAATAAATATATTACAAACCCAAACAAATTAATGATCATTTCAGTATTAACAACTCAACCTTTCGTAACCCGTTGACCCTAACCAGCAACGACGAACAAACCGTTTGAAACCAAAAACTGAAGCTACATAAAAACGGATATCGCTGCCATAATATGAATGGTCTATGGGCATGCACTACCTACACAGCTAGCTACGGTGGAGGCGTCACTTGTCTTCAAATCTCTAGAAACTTATGGAGTTTTGGTGTTTAGAATTTATTTACCAAGAATCTCAATTTCCAATTTCCCATTCCGGTCATTGGGAGGAAAATCGAAAAATCGAGACATCATTCATTCTGCATTTTGGCACAACATAATAAAAAAAGAAAACGCTATTTGAAAACCAGAAAACAAAGCACATCAAATCGATTTTACTGACCTATCATGAATGGTCTGACATGGTACGGCTCAAACCTCCATTCCCTACTCATTAATATGTATTATGGGTAACCTACACAGCTCCGCCAACATCAGGGAAAATTTTAAGAACCCCCCTAAATTTGTAAGTATAATAAATGGGCGAATCTCCATGGTATATAGGAAAAATGGAAGGCGATTTTATCAATAATATAATATGTATATATAATTTTTTGGCGAATCTCTCACCAGGCATGGCGAATATTTTACTCAATTCTGGGTATTACCATGGGTTATCATAAAGCTGGAGCTTAAAAATTGCTATTAGTAATCTATAAAAATTAATAGTTGATTTTTATTTTATTTTTTATTTTAGCTTGGCCAAGCCCCGAGAGGGATCAAATATTTTTTCACTCTATAGCTAGTTTGCATATCACGATATTTGATACATCTCGGGGGTTAGTAGATCCAGAGTAAAGATGGATCTATGCTGGTTTAATTCCCCATTTAAATAGGCTACATTCCAGGTGAATACCATGGGTCAATACCATGTGCCATTTTGGTGAATACCATGGGTCAATACCATGTGTCATTTTTATTTTTAATTATGTTTTTTTGCATGGTATTAATAACAATCTAGTCGATGGTATTTGTCCCATAGTATTTTGCCCATAGGTTTCACTTAAATATAACACATTTTTTTAGTGTTCGTAAATATACGGTGACTTGTGGAGTAAATATAAAAAATGGTTTTATTTGTTTACCATACCTCTCGTTTATTTAGCATTCATAAATAGAACGAGGGTTATGGATTAAATATAAAAAGAGGTTTTATTTATTTACCATAGGTCTAGTTTATTTATATTTTTATTTATTTACCATACCTTTTGATTTGCCATACGTCTAGTTTATTTATATTTTTATTTATTTACCATACCTTTT
>APFE031176922.1:6145-25139 GCA_000404065.3 Pinus taeda
GGCATTGGCAGCCGTTCAAGTTGTCCAACGTTTTCATCATTACATTTTACTACGTAAGACTACGGTCATTTCTGATTGCAACCCTATGATCTATATTTTGACCAAGCAATTGCTGGGGGGCAAGTACTCCAAATGGATTGTGATCCTACAGGAGTTCGACTTGGAATTTGAAAAGTCTAAGTCAAAGAAATCTTTAGTTTTTGCGGAGTTAATGTGTGACTTCCCACATGCTGACACGGAAACTTTGGCGGAGGAGCCCATTGCCGACGAGTCCTTGTTTCTCATCAGCACTTTAGATCCGTGGTACGGGGATATCATCGTTTATCTCCAAACCCAATCCTTTCGGCCAGATATTTCACGGTCGGAACGTTGCAAAATATGATTCCAATCCCAACAATTCAAAATTATTAGAGATACTCTTTATCGTCGTGGGGCGGACTCTATTTTTCGACGTTTTTTGACTCATGAGGAAGCTAAAAGGGTCCTAAATGACTGCCACTCTGGAGCATGTGGTGGTCAGATGCCTGGGTATGCCACAGCCCAAAAGATATTGTGCGCTGGCTACTTCTGGCCGTCTATGTTTAAAGATTGTATTTTCGCGGTCCGAAAATGCCACAACTGCCAAATTTTTGATCGAAAGATGCGCGCTCCACCTGCTCCTCTTCACCCTATAATTGTCATTGGTCCTTTTTCCAAATGGGGTATTGATTTTATTACATGTAACCCTCACTCGACCAGGGGGCATGCGTATATTATCCTTGCAGTAGATTATTTTACTAAGTGGGCCGAGGCGATGCCTACATTTGAGGCAGATGAAAAAACAACTGCAATTTTCGTATTCAATCATATAATTGCTAGGTTTGGTGTTCCATAAGCGATTATCACTGATCATGGGTGTCATTTTCGAAACGTTATGATGACTGAACTTACAGGCCAACTTGGCTTGCGTCACGATAGTTCAACTCCTTATTACCCACAAGCTAATGGCCTGGTTGAAGCCATCAACAAAGTTCTAGTCATCATGATCCGACGAATCATTGGGATTCATCGGTCGAATTGGCATAACATGCTATTTTCAGCACTGTGGGCGTATCGAACCTCAGTTAAAACATCAACAGGGTTCACTCCTTTCCAACTAGTTTATGGTTTGGAAGCTGTGTTACCTATTGAGTGTGAAATCCCATCATTGCGAATGGCCATCGAGTTACTTGCAGCCACTTCCGAAGAGGAAAGACATTTGTTATACTTGGCTCAGCTAGATGAGAATCATCGTGATGTTGCATTAGCGATCGAATCTCATGCCAAACGTATTAAAGCTCAGTATGATCGAAATGTGACCCCTCGAAATTTTTCGTAAGGAGATCTAGTCCTTTTGTAGGATCAAGCAAATGATAAATTAGGCGCTGGAAAATTCGTGCCTATGTGGCATGGTCCCTATGTTGTCAAGCGAAAGCTAGCGAAAGGGGCCTATGAATTGGTAGACTTTGACAAGGTCTCTTTAGGTAAACCCAGAAATGGTCTTTACTTGAAGAGGTATTATGATTAAAACGAGTGTGGAGATTTTTTAGTTAGCTTAGTTTTTCCTTCTAGCTGGTGTGTTTTAGATTTAAAAGTGTGCTTAGCTTAGAGAGTAGTTGTTCATCGTTATTCCTGCTTATCTTGGTTTTACGTTTGATGTCGCAGATGTCGACGCCTCTCTAAACATACATTGATTTCGCTGATGGTGCTTGCTGTAGTACACGAAATATTTCTTCCGCAGCTTGGGTTATCTATTCGCCCTCTGACGAGTTGGTATCTATGCATGGGGTAAGCCTTGGTCAAACAACAAACAACATTGCAGAGTATGGTGCAGTATTTGAGTTATTATCTGAATCTATTTCATTTGGGATTCAGAGTTTGATAGTGAGGTTAGATTCTAAACTCGTTGTATTACAACTTAATAGAGTATACGCCATTAGAAATCCAGTTTTATTAAGATTATTTTTTAGAGTGCGTCTCTTGGAACGTGAATTTGACTATATTGAATATCAACATATTCCAAGATCTTTAAATACATTAGCAGATGCAATTGCTTCTCAAATGTCAAGTAGACATGTGCAATAATCATACAAGTAAATTTAAAAACATTCCATAACATGTTTAACAAGAGAAGCTGGTAATAATGATATCATATATATAGGAGTGTGTCAAAATAATACGTCGTCCTCGATCATAGGTTGAAAAACACCTTATGATCGGCAAAAATGATAAGTACAAAAAAGAAAAATGTCATATGTGGCTACAATAGGCGATCATCCCATCACTAGTGATGATCTCGATACAAAACCACTGCACGGGCCACCTTACAAAGGAACCTCCTAAAAGTTCCTGGGACTCCAATCACATAGCACTAAAGTCGATGAGGGATGTCATCTATACTGGTCTCGGGCATGTCCCCTGTCAGGCGCTCTAAATGGCTCTCCAGCTCGGCTAAGGTCTCTGTTGATTCATCCTGTGGGGCTGGAGCCGGTGCAACTGTTTGTTTCCTCTCGTAAGGCCGGAGAGCGGCTGGTCGCCGTGGGCTCACATCTGCATTTGAAACTTTTTACTATCAATTTTGGGACAATATAAAAACAACAAAAAATTAAAATTAGGAAAATGTTGAAAATGATTTTACCTGCATCATCCCATTGCTCTCCTGGTAGAAGAGCCATGTCTGGGTCTCCACAAAAATCAACCCCAGCGTAAGGGAAGTCCTGAATAGAAAAAACCTGGTTTTCCAACCATTGGAAATACTCAGGTTTGAACCGAACGACCTCGGTCCCCTCATCAGGATGACGGGCCATAACTGCAACCCATAGCATCAGTTTGGGCTCTCGAGGAAGCCTAGCTCCAACAGTAAGCTGATGTGGGATCAGCATCGGAACCCTCTCCAGGCCAAAACCCACAACTATAGCCCCATAACCAAAGGTCTTTAGCTGTTTGTTTTTGGCCCTAGTCAGTTGGCCCTTCACATTGGCCAACACAGCATCGCACCAGTTGAAAATGGTGCCTCGAAAGAAATCAGCTGCCATCCACATCTGGGATCCGGTGGCAACGTGTAGCGCTGCATTGCCGCAGAGTCTGGTAACTGTGAATGCTATAACCATGAGTTCAGGAAGGGATATGGTTTTGATATCTATCCCTTTGTCCCGGTTCTGGACATTGCAAAACTCTAGGCGGAGGCTCTCGACAGATTGGCCACCTGCCCTGGGCCCAAATAGAGTCAACTGTTCACCCCTCCTGGGAAAACCGGTCAAGAAATATATGTCAGCTGGCTCGATTTTGAGCTGATGTCCACCAATAAAGAAACATTGGTCCTGTATACTCCATCTATCAACCTGCCATTACAAAAAGTCCACCTGGGCCCTCATGCCAGGTATGGCCCAGAACTTGTACAAGCCACATGCCTTCACTGCATCGATCGAAGGTTGATGATTCATTTCGGCGAGGTCCACATCCTCGTGCTCCCGTTCTCGCCAATCAAGCATGATGTATATCCTACAATAAAGTAAAAAGGTGAATTAGAATATGCAAAAATGATTTCATTGGATATTTTTTGAGTTAGTTAGGTTTTTGTAAACCTATGTGGGGGATACGCACCCCCTTGTTAGGGACAGTGCGTGGGGTGCGCACCTTGCCTTCACAACAGGTGTGTACCCCCGACTTTTTGCCCATTGCAATAAAGTCGGGGTATGCAGGTCCCCTATGGTGAACCTACGGGCCCCCGCGCGCGGGTTTCTAAACCTAAAAACCTCCTAAAAACAAAATTTAAACCCTAAAAAACAATTTCAAATGGACAAAAATGAAGAGTAGGATGATGTGGACTACCTGGAGGAGACGACGTTCGATTCCGACGGACGGATTTTCCGCAATCTTCGCAGGAAGTTTCTGGTCAAAAGCCCTTTTTTCTCAACCAAATCTCAAATGGTAAAAATGAATGGTTAAAAATCCTTTTCATAATTTTTTTGAGTAAATAAATTCTAAATTTGTTTATGTTTCACTTTAAAAAGGTGTTTTTGCGACATTTTAACCTATTATTAAACAGGTATGAGTAATGTTTGAGTTTTTGTTCAGGATAATGGATTTTTCAGGCAAAATCAGTCATTTTCAACGAAAAAACATTAGAGTCACATTTAAGCTCTTTTCTGACTCCTAAAACATGAAAACATTGCCGAGTTTCTCTTTTTAAGCTCGTTAAAACGGAACTAAAAAGACGGTCCTTTTACAGTCATTTTCTGACCGTAAAAACATGAAAAAGATTGCCGGGTTTTTGTCATTTCAAATTCGATATTGGTCATAAAACGACGTGTCGTTGATCACTTTTTTACTTTTTCGGATCAGAGGCACTAATTACGAAAAGTACTCCTTGGTCGTAAAAGATCAAGCGGTTCTCTCAAGTATTATTTTATACTTTTTCGGGATTGGGAGACACAAATTGACGAAAAAAGTCAACCCTGGAGTCTTCTTAATTTTGTTCAAACTCTCTAAAAATGAAAAATGCCGAGTTTCTCCTATACTGGACTCGTTAAATTTCGACAGTAAAGGACCTGTTCAATTACAAACAGGAATGGACCACTCCTTCTTAGGGTTCAAATATAAACTAAGTTGGACTCATCTAAAGGGTGAGCTTATAATCAAGCATATGTTATCCTCCTCAAGCTTGTAAAAAATAAAGAGGTACTTGCCAGAAATGGTGGGGGAAAAGAGAGAAAAATGAGCCTGTTTGTCATACTTTGTAACCACATTTGAACATGACACTTTCATTCACCTGGGTTGGGAAATCCTTTACCTAACAGTTGATCAAACCACATTGAAAGTCTTCAGCCGGTTTTTGGGTATTAACTTTGGGTCAATTGTCACCAAACCATCTGCTGTGTCGTTATGTGTTCAAGAGGTCAGTGCAAATAGGCCATTCATCTGCAAAACATCTGTCATCCATCTTGACCATCCCTGAGTCTGTCCTTGCAACTAAATTTCTTCAAACTTGATCTATGATTTCGTGTTGTAGGCTTGGCTACGACGGATCGCTTTCTATCGACCTCAACTCTTTATCTAGAAATATGATCTAGAAATCGCCAGTACCTTGGGATCTGCATGCCTCAATGGCGGGTTTCTCGCCTTTGGCGATAGGTTGCATTATTGACATTCGATCAAAGGATTCCGTGACATGTTCGACATTGACACATCTAATCACATCTCATGGATTGTACTGAGTACTTTGAGAGCAATTTTCATCATTGGTGGTTTCTCTCACACTTGTTAACAGTTTACATCATTGACTGGTAATCAAGTGGTTTCTACCATGTTCGACTTCGACACATTCATTCACATGGATAGAATCGAACTATTTCGGGAAGTAGAAATGAAGACTCTGGAACTAGTTTCCACCATCCAGGTTGGGAGGAATTTTGTATTCATTATATTGTAGACTATTCATAAACAGATGGCTGCGTCCATACTGTGTCTACATGTGTCTATACTTGTGATCTATTACAAGATCATTCCTATATCAGAGCAGTAGTTAGTTTTCTAGTTAGTTTTGATCTGAGTATGGGAATGCCTACCTCAGTGATGATATGATCTCATATATATATTTTGCATTGAATTTTTTTTTACAGGTTCCAACCGGGCTCTCCACAAGATGATCCTCGAAATTATAAAGTACTTCACTCTTCCTAAATGATAAATGAATTCCTCATCTACTACAGACCTCGCACTTTAGGGGGAAATCTGTTACACAAAAATATTGTCACCATGACTATTTGTAGTTAGTATGGGTCTATCGTCACTTATACTGTCATCCTAAGCAAGTCTCAGACCTCAGCTCTTCATGTCAAGCTTTGCAAATGAGAGAAAGACATTAAAAATCAATAAAGCTCTGGTTCCACACTTTCTCTCACTTTTGCGTGCGGACTCGCACCCTTTGTTCATATTACCTGTGTATCTGCACGCTTTGTCTGTAAAGGGGTGGGTGCGTACCCCTGTAAAAGTAAAAAAGGCGCAAGTTTATTCTAAAAAACTCACTTTGGGTTAATTCTAGATGATTCTAGAAGGAATTTTGACGTGGATTGTTCGCTCCAAGGTGGTTCATGCATCCCAAAAGAGAAGGAGCTAATCCCTTGATAGGAGGAGCTATCCCTTTGAAGGAGGGCTTTATCCCTTTGAAGGAGGACCTAGTAACTTCCCTCCATTGCACTATAAATTAAGGCATTGGGTCAGTTGCTGGAGAGGTTAGAAGCTGAACATTTTGAGGGTAAATGCTGATGGAATTGGGACTTCCTAGTTAAACTTGAGAGGAGAGATCACATACCTTTTGGTTTCATTGGGAAGTGAGTGAAACTTGTCAAAGTAGAGGAGACTTCTTGTCGGACCCTGGGAGGAGCTTGTACAGCATCAAGGCACAGGTTGTAAAGTTCTTCTTTGATTTGAATTATACAATCAGATTCATTTTTCTCAACAAATTGCCTTATGTGGTTTGTTTCATAATCTCCTTGATCATTATGATGAATATGCTTTATGATATTGGCTTTTCAGGTGCTATTTAATTTGTTTTCTTGTTTGTGTTTGTAGACTTACTTCAAGGAAGATCATTTGGAGCAAAGGAGTGAGGCTTCCACAAACTGCATTGGACCCAAGGTAGGCCTAAAACACTTGTTTGCCTTTGTTTTTAATTGCATATTTAGAGAAAGATAGTTTTTGATTGACTTGCTTGTCACTAGATATCTTTAGATACTAGGGAGGTCGATCTTGTCCACAACCTCGACTCATTCCGTGTGACATGGTCCTATATTGTTTATGATCGTAGATCTCTGTTCTTGGATAGTATTATCCTACTTTGATTCCATAGGTGCTCTTTGAAGCTAGGTAGACAAAGGCAGAGCGGCAAAGATCTATCAGAAGGGAGAGGAATAAAGCAAGGAACCAAGCGCAAGACTAAGGTTGGTGTCTTTTATTCCCCTCTTATCTACTTCTCATAAAGGAAAACAAAAGTATTTTTAACTTGTTTGTTTCTAAGATAGCTACCAGTCTTAGTGGGACTAGAAGCTCCGAGTGGACACTAGATTTCCCGATATAAAAATGGCGACTCCACTAGGGAGAGAATAGCTTGTTTTCTTGTTTAAATTTGTTTTTTATAAACTTACAGACAGAGCTTGAAGTCAAGCCAGCTAGCCTTCGAACTGCATTTGCTATGCAAGTGTAAAGTAGATCAATGTTGCTTCAGTCTATCTTCGGGTTTTGTTTATAAACTAAACAATCGATTTGCAAACATTCTAATTGCCCTGGTGGTGGCTCTAGTAACCTCTTTAGATCAACCCCTGTGATTTATATTTATTGAACATTACTTTCTCGGCCTAAGTCCCTGAACTGAACTGCAAATTGTGGTCAAGAACTAGATTAAAAGTCTCACACTGTACCATCGCACCCTCTCTTCAAGGCAGTCTGTATGCATCACACCTCCCGTGTGCAGTAGGTAGGATGCATACTAGATTCCTTGTGTAACGGGTGCGATGGTCGGAGAAGGCTAATTTTTCCTGTAAACTTTGGTTTTCTTCCCTCTTTTCAGCTCTATTCAGGAGTTTTGCTGTCAGTGATTAGTATACCACTATGGAAACCCTCTTCCTTTCCATCATTCCGCCTCCATTGTGCAAAGAACTGTGAGTGTTTTTGTGTATTGTGTGTCATTTTCAGTTCTCTTTTACAAGAAAGTAGTGTAATTGAACTGTCATTTCTTGATTTGGAAGTGTCGTAAGTGTCGTTTTCAGTCATAGAAGAGAACCAGATTGTTCTTGATAGTCGATTCTATGATTACTCTTCTATTTGATTTGAATTAATATTTTTTCAAGTGTCAAAAGTGAGTTTTCAATTCATAAGTCACAAAGTGTCATCATTATCTTCATTTTGTCTTGAAAGAAAACTTGTTAGTAATGTCGCTTTGAAAAAATAATTCAGATTTGTACTCAGCATTCTTTTTGTCATCCACACATTAAGAAAGCAAAAAACAAATACATGCATGTGCATTTGCATTTAGATTGCTTGTTGTTTTGATTTAGGACAGTGCATTTAGTGTGTGCTTGGTGCTCTATGTTGAAAGAATCTCAGGCTTCTTTCCTTAGTAGCTAGGATTTTTCATTGCAAAAAGAATATTAAACGATTGTTTATCATCTTAGATTGCATTTTAGGAATTATACATCTACATCATGCGGTGAACCTAAAAGGCAAATTTCTTAAGCAAGATCAATTGTAAAATAAATTTAACGAACATAAAAACACTTTGGAACCTAACGCACAACATTTAGAAGTCTGGGCTAGAGACTATTCCAGTGTCGTAAAGCCTGGTAACTATCGCTTTCATTGTTGGTTGGGTGATTCCTCCTCTTTGAGACGACAAGTGCCAGTATGGACTTGTGCTCCCACGTACCGTCGATTATATATTGGTAGACCACAATAGGATATATCCTTTATCCTTAGGAAGCCGTGTCTGTCACCCTATCGATCGCAATGCACTGAACACAGCATTCGGGAAGATTGACTGTCGTACTATAAAACGTATTTTCTAGTTTTATGATTGGTTTGGTAATCCCTCCGTCTATATTTCCAGAGTAGTCTCTTTCATTCCTTTTCAGACTCCTTAAAGGAAAAGGTCCATATAAGCACTTGTCACTTTAGGCTCATTAAAAATGAAAGGCGACTAGAGTCATCTTTTGTTTTTTCTCGACTCTTAAAAATTGAAAAAACAAGTTGTGTCAAAGCATCTAAAATTTATTTTAATTGGAATAACATCACTATTCCCGCGTTGGTCTTAGGTTGAGAAAAATGGAGTCCACCAACCAAGGATTTCCCCTTGGAGGAAATCCTAGTCCTTTCTCCTCTTGGGGAGATGTTGGTGCACCCCATATGGCCACATTGTCGCTACTAGGATTGACGATTGGCTTGCCCATATGGCTCTTCTCGACCTCTGTCATTCAGAACACCGTGATTCTTGAACAATCAAGTCCACAACTAGATGAGGCTAGAGTTACCCCCCAACCTTCCATTTCATCAGTTTATCCCTCCCCTCCTTCTTCTTCGCTTGACGAAGCTAGTAAAGCTAAAAATCAAGTAATTGAGAAGAAGAAGAAGCGGAAAGAGAAGAAGGAAAAGAATAAGAAGGAGCCAAAATCGAAAGGGGGAAACCATCCATCATCTAGAGAAAATCCACACACTGCACCGTCGAGGCCTAAATCTCCATGCATCATTTGCAAAGGAGACCACTATCATCGAGATTGTCCTCGCATCCCTCGGATCTTAAGGGACTAGTCTCCTCGTTTGCATAATCTGGTGTCGTCAACCTCTGAAGATCATGTTGAAAGTACACCATCAACTAGTGAAAGTGAAGTATTTGGACAGAAAAGGAAATGTAAATTTCCTTGTAAACTGCGTGAAGGCAATCACATCATCCACCATTGTCCCTTCCTAGATGAAGCTAAAAGAGTTTTGGATGACCGTCCGGCTTCACCGCTACCGCTTCCTCTTGGATATAAGAAACTCTTGCCGAGTCCATCACTAGTTGAAAATCCGATTGACACACAAATGAGGTTGATCGAAGCATCTATCATCGAAGATAAACCTTCTGAATCCACACCAGATGAAAGTCAAAAGGTTGAGGTGGAAGTTGACCCGATCTTGCCTTCAGAAGGTCCATCTTCAGATGATACAGTCACCGAAAGGAATGAAAACGACACCGTTCAAATTCTTTTCGTAAACAGAGACTTTGATGAACATGGGGGCAATCTCCTTATTCCTTTACCGCAGGAAGGAAGTTCGTCAGAGTCATATATGGCCATCTATTCGGTCCCACCTCCAAGCAACCTAGTCGTTTCCTTCGTTTGGAATCTTCTAGGCAGACCCCGTTTACCGGCTGATGTACCATTCTGAATCATTGCACAAGTACACAGAATGGTCATGGCCGGTACCATCATTGATGAAGGGGCTTCTGTGAGTATCATTTACTCAACTGCTTGGAAAGCACTTGGTTCGCCAGTGCTTCTGCCTAAGATGAGAAACCTAACAGGCTTTGACAAAGGAACTAGTCGACCGTTAGGGATCCTTCCCAATGTGCTTATAACGTTGAGAAGGAAAACTGTGTATATGAATGTAATGGCAGTCCAAGAACCTATAAATTATAATCTACTCCTTGGATGTGACTATATTTATAGCATGGGAGCCATTGTCTCCTCACTCTTTAGATTAATGTTTTTTCCGCACGAAGGCCAAGTGGTCCAGCTCGTAGACCAGCTTTCGTTCCCCGGCTCACGCATAGATAATAGTCAAATTCCATCCCTAAATGGTATTTTCACGCAAGGAATGTCTCATCAATATCCAGTCCATCCACCTGAAGAACGCGAGTAATTCAAGAGTACATGACTGAAACCCAAGGGTCATGCACCCTGGCCTGCTACGATAGGAAAACTCTAGGTATAGAGTAGGTTTTCGTGAAGGAAAATGATCGGTCCGATACCCATCCACATAGGAAGAGGGAATTAGACCGGAATACAATTCCCTCATCAAAGTTAGGTAGTGGAGCCTTTGTCCAAATGGAATAATCCAGGAAGTGTTTCTGTCTGCAGTGCGGATGGAAGCTATCTTGGGAATGCGAGAGCTTCTATATGGTAGCCTGGAAATATTTCACTATACCTGGGGGCATGTGAGCCTTTTTTCATGCAAGCGAAGAGCGACCATTTATTTTCTTATTTTGTAGATTATCAAACCCTTTAAACTTGTAGGATTGGTCATTCCTAACTTGCATAAAGAAAGGATGCAGAGTAAAAATGAAATCCATCGATGAGACGTCCTTATTATATGACTAGAACGAGTAGTTTTTATGTGAAGTTCAAGCTCGTTAAAAATTAAACCTAATCAATGAGCAAATGTTTCCCCAAGAGTTTAAGCTCACTAAAAAATGAACCGATTCCCGGTAAATAACCATTGTGAACACATTATCATCAGCTTTTGAGCCTTGGTCGTGTTCTCACCATCACCTCCACTCTGTTTGGCCGATCATAAGCTTCCATTTGATTGTTTACCCTTTTCGAGGAACATCTGTGACGAGTGATTCTTTTAGCCATCCTCGTGACACCTTCCATGAATGGATAATTCCAAACTTTACCTGGAATCAGCTACTACCCAAAATTATCACTCGTTCCTCGAAAAGCGGGTCTCCTTTAAGCTCTTTTCAACCAACTCGTAAAATATGAAAAGATTGCTGAGAAATTGGCCTCTCCAGCTCGTTAAAGTGATCGGAAGTGCTATCCCTCTTCTAGATTTTAATCTTTTTTGACCTGAGGGATCATTACACAAAAATATTGAGCGCTTGTCTTGTTTGGTTCGTTAAAAATTATCAAAAATTCATCCCTTTCATATTGTTTTATACTTTTTCGGGCTTAAGGGATTATATGACGAAAAAGGATTATTGGAATTTCCTTTCTGTCCCTTTTTAGAGTCTCTAAAATTGAAAAAGGACCGAGTTATCATTGTTGTTAAACTAGTGAAAATGAATAGCGGCGAACTTGTCCATGAAGACAAGAACGAGTTTCACTGTCGCTAGGCTTGTTAAAACATAGCGATGGGTTTGCCCGAAGGGTGAATTATAGAACAAGCATATGTTATCCTCCTCAAGCTTGATAAAAATAAAGAGGTATTGGTC
The DNA here is from genome assembly GCA_000404065.3 of Pinus taeda. NCBI lineage: Eukaryota > Viridiplantae > Streptophyta > Pinopsida > Pinales > Pinaceae > Pinus > Pinus taeda. Next base: position 17,850 of record APFE031176922.1, read on the forward strand.
AGCAATGACTCGAGAAAATTGGGAAGAAAACTTGAAGAAACTTTATTGGTAGCAAGTCGCTCTTGAACATGACACTTTCACTCTGCGTCCAAGTCGGGTTGGGTTATTCCGTTCACCAGTAATATCACCATTGGTCGATCACACCATCCATTTTTGGGGTTAATGCTACCAATCCATGTTAGTTTCACCGGTATGTTCAAGAGAAGTCACTCAGAGAATTCACTTGTGTCTCATCCACTGCAATACATTCATGCTCCATTCTTTCATGACCGCCACCCTGAACCTTGTATCGTCAGATCGTTTTCACCTCCAAAGTCATTTGCTCCATTCTGTGTCATAGATGTGGGATTCATTAAGGCCCTCCTACAACGGTTCACTTCTTCTTGACATCAGCTCATTATCCAAGAAGTCGACCTAGGAAGAACCCTTTCAGTACTTTGAAGCTTGCATGCCTCAATGGCAAGTTTCTCACTTCCGGCGATAGGTTTACATCAATGGCCTTCGACCGAAATATTTTACGTGGTGTTCAACGCCAAGTCCATTTTTCACGCCACGTGAATTGTACTGTAGTACCTTGAGGATCATCATCATTATCGGTGATTCCTCTCGCGCCTGTAAATAGCTTTCATCATTGGCTGGTAATCAGGTGATGTCTTTCCATGTTCGACTCCAGAACATCTTTCACATGGATCGACTTGTACGCCGAGTGAAGATTGAATGAATTTGAAGACCCTAGATCTAGTTTCATCGATCCAAGCTGCGATATATTCAGGAATATAAAGATGTCAAATGTACATCATTGCCGAACAGATAATCATCCAAATCAAAGGATGATGGCTCTATCCGAATCATCAGTCTGCTACACAGACGGTTGTCTATCTTATGTACATGAAAATGAATTTATAAAGCTGAGCATGGGAATGCCCACCTCAGCTAGATCATGAAAATATTATGAAGATAATGTATTGTATTGTATCTTATTACAGGTCGCGTTCCGGCTCGAAAAAACTTCAGATCCTCATGATAAAGCATTTCACCGACATCAAAAGATTAATGACCTCATTCTTTACGGGGAAACTGTTATAGACATTTTTGGGCATTGAAAACCCAATCATACATGTCCATAAACCAAGGGCTTCTAAGTCCCTAAAAGTGTTGCTTCACACCCTAAAAGAATAAGGTCAACTGATTACATCTTCTCCCAGAATTTCTCCATGGAAAACTCCTTAGAACTGGTCAAAACTGGACCATACAGGTTTCTCAGTGCTAAGGGTGTGATGCATCCTACCTGCCCAGTGTAAAAGGTGCGATGCATACTAGAAAGCCCTTCTGTAGGGTGCGATGAGCGAGAGTGGACAAAGGGCAGAGACAATTTTCAAGGTGGAGGATCATGGAATCTTCTAGAAACTTCTCCAATGACACTTGCCTCTCTGAATTCACCCAGGGATGAGTAAGAGATCATGAATCTCCAAGTGGAACCTAAAACTCTTAGAGAGAGGACACTAATAAAAAACCCAGCAGCTGACTCACCCCCCCCGGAAACATCTATATATGGATCCCTCATCACAAAGATCCAAGGGCTGGAATCTTGTATCTTGTAAGGAAGTGTTGTTGGTTTCTTGGTGAAAATCATAGTGTTGGGTGATCTAAGCTTTTCATGACGTGAAGAAGGGCTTTCATGCTGAGAGGATGATGCTGGGTTAGAACAATTGGTTGTAATCCTCTTTCCTTTTCTTGATATTAATAAAGCTATTCAAGTTTTCCTCCACATTCTTGTATGTTTGATGATATATGCATTTGTGTGGTCAATTTATATCTGGTCCTATATTGTTTATGATCGTAGATTTCTGTTCTTGCATAGTATTATGCTGCTTTGATTCCACAGGTGCTCTTTGAAGCTGAGTAGACAAAGGCGGAGTGGCAAAGATCTATCAAAAGGGAGAGGAATCAAGCAAGGAACCAAGTGCAACACTGAGGTTGGTGTCTTTGATTCCCCTCTTATCTACTTCTCATAAAGGAAAAAAAAAGTAGTTTTAACTTTTTTGTTTCTAAGATAGCTACCAGACTTAGTGGGACTAGCAACTCCGAGTGGACACTAGATTTCCCGATAACAGGTCCACCAAATGTAGATATCCAAGATGATTTATAGCATGTAGCTACCCCACAAGAACCATCTACTGATTCAGCAGCTACCACACAAGAACCAACTGCTCATGAACAGAAAACAGATGGCCTAGATGTAGCTACCCCACAAGAACCAGCTACTAATTAAGCAGTTGCCACACAAGAACCACCTGCTAATGAACATAAGACATATGACCTAGGTGTAGCTACCTGTTGTGCCTTGCAAAACAACCCCCCATTTCATAATTATCTTTTTCGAAAAACATTAAAATATGGAATGGGTCCCTCTTGGGAATAAAATTGATATCAAAGCTTTATTCATTTAAAAGTGGACATAAAGCGCAAATAAAGTTTTTGCGATAAAGCGATCGCAAGATCGCATATCGCAAAAGCACACAAGCAATGTACCAAATGACATATGGCCTTTCCCCGACGCGATAAAGCCATCGGCGATATCGCAATCGGCAATCCCCTTATGTGTACCCCTAATACACTGCATGGTAAAGCCCCGATGCGATAAAGCTATCGGCGATATCGCAATCGGCCCCGCTCCTTTAATTTTGTAAACATATGCGCGTATGCCTTCTGCCGATGTGATATCGCAATCGGCAATCGGCAATCCTCTTGTATCATCCTTAATGCACATATGCCTTTCGCCGATGCGATATCGCAATCGGCGATCGGCGATGTTCAAACTCATTGTTAAAACCATTCATGCCCTCCTTTCTAATGCGATGCGATAAAGCACGATTTTCAATGAAAAAGCCAATAAAGTGATTGAAGAGCCCAATTTATTGGTAATTAAGGCATAATTACTCCCGCTCGGCCGCCCATACACCCTTTACTCGCTTTAAGAGATTTTCAATCAAATTTGGGAATAATGGGCATTTATAAAGGTGGCAGGCCCTATACGGTTACATAATGAATCTCTGCCCTGAGATCCACCTATAGATTGTCTCCGCGCCGTTTGATAAAAGCAGGATATATCAACGTTCATCTTTTACATTCTGCTCTCATCTCTGAGTTTTACTATTATCTCTGTGTTACGCCAGATCTTATTCCCTGTGCAGGATACAGTTCTACAAAAGGATTCAAACATGATGGGTAAAAAGTCCAAAAAGGTTGCTGGTGTTTCAAACCCACCAGCTGCAGGACAATCAGTGCTAAATAGTAAGAAAGGCTTAATATCCGACACTACATGCGCAGGCCTAGCAAGGACAACTTGGCAAGGGACTTACGATTTAATAGAAGCTGAAAAACCAGCACAAGCAGAGGAAGAAGCTACCGCGGATTCACCTAAAAGGTCGGAAGGTTCTATTAAAGATTTGGCAGATTCGTTCCTCCATAGAATTGCAGCAAGAGAGCAAATTCTCCCGTATACTGATGTGGTAAAATGGGCAATTGAAGAAATCTCCTTCACCGATAGAACTTTCATCACAAAGGATGGGAGAATTTTTGGGTCATTTAAACCTGAAGATCTAAGGCAAATGTATCATTTGCCTAAGCCAGAGAAGGTATATAATAGCGCTTTTCTAAAACAATTTGCAAGTGAATATGAGGTCGAATCTGAACCTATCAAGGAATGGAGGTAGAATCCAAATAAACACAGACATGAATCCTCCGGTAAGTACTCGGTCACCTCTTTGTGTTCTCCTTATTGTTATGCCGGTATAATGATGTGCATATTGTGGGGTTTACATGATTTTGCCGTTTTTACCATTGAAATGGTTCCTCTCATGGAAGCGGCAGTAAACAGCGTTATTATGGATTGGGCCACTATTCTATCAGATAAGCTGGCATTAGCTGTTATTGACTTCAGGAACAAAACCAGAGTCACTGAAAGGAAAATTCCCCCTTTCTACTACAGTGCATATATCTTGGATACTTTGTGTTTTAATTCTGAATTCCCTATTCTTGGCTGGAGGTGGACCGTGCAGGATCCCTCACCCATTCATATTTATCATCGTAAGATGTGGAAAACATCTTATAAAAACCACATGTACCAGATTTGCAATGGTTTCATGGTTCCTGTATATTATGCAATTTTTGATAAGCCTATCCCAAGGATATCCTACCTAGCTTCTTTTGATTTGCCTGTGGTGGGTAGTTGGTTCGGAGAAGAATATTTCACTTATATTAGAGTTTTTGGCAGTCAAACCAACCCTCATGTCCTTCCTTTATATGTCCCCGATAAATTGTTAGCAAGGGAAATTGCTTACCAAATTACAGCAGAAAGCACCACTCAGATTCTTAAAAAGGAGAAGAAAAGGGGCTGGCCTACTTTCCCCTTCAGATGTGGGGTCTTCACCTTGCATGATCTAAAACATGCAGAAAAAGAAGCTATGAAGATTCAAGCCTTAAATTTTGCTACACTTCCAAATAGGCTATACGACCCAAAGCGAACAGCATACGCTGCTTTGGAACATGCTAAATTAGCATTATTCGATCATAAGGAAGACATGTTTGATGACATGTTCAAATCAGCTGAATCGATATTTCAGGTCATGCAACTCGCTAAGATGCGATATAACGATGAAAGGTTAATTGAGTTTAATAAACTCAGAGAACAGAGGTTGCAAACTCTGCCTCTGGATTTATTAATAACAGCCCAAGCAGCATCATCAAGCGAGCCTGGCCAATAACAGACGGAGAAACCTCCTGCTACAATACAGACCAATAATAGAGAGCAAGAGGAACAACAAAAGAAAGATCGAGAGGAAAAAATGAAGCAAGAACAACAAGAACGCTTGAGGAAAGAAGAGAAAGATAGACAGCGCCAAGAGCAGGCAGAGAAGCGGCAGAAGGAAAAAGAGCAGGCAGAGAAGCGGCAGAAAGAAAAAGAGCAGGCAGAGAAACAGTGGAAAGAGCAGGAGCAGAAAGAAAGGGAAAAACAAGAACAACTTCTTAGGGAATCCCAGTCTAAACAAAGCACCACCGATACTAATAAAGGTGTTGTCACAGACCCTCAATTGCAAGAAGAATGGCAGCATTTCAGCACCATTATCGGTGGAAGCAAAGACTCGCAGAGTACTGATACTCCCAAAAGCAGCAGTGTACAGGGTAAAACCTCATCTCAGACTTTAAGTATAACCAGTGGCACACCAAAATCAAAAGACGTGGAAATTATTCCAAAAGGTCCTAGTGAACAAATCACTCTACAAGTAGAAGATATTCCTCCTTTGAATGTCTTCTATAGCCCAAAATATAAAGCCGTGGTAAAACGATCGAGAAAGAGACAAAGGCCTGATCAACCTTCCATCTTTCCCGAGTCAACAATCATGGGCAATGTAATGTGGAAGGAGAAACAAGATCCCTCCGATGATCTAACCAAACTGTCACAGTATGCTGGAGCTTATTCAGCTGCTACTATCAACAAGGCATCAGAGGTAAGTCTTTTGTTAAAAACTAAAGATCAGGAAATTTCCACTTTACAAGAAGAGTTGGCAGCAATAAAACAAAAGGTGACACAAACCGAGGCACAGTTAGAACAACAACAACAAATAAATGGCCAATTGACTAAGCAATGGGAGGAGGAGAAACAGAACATCAATCAGGCGGCAATTCATAGACAGAATGAGTTGAAGGAGGCTTTGGAACAATTAAAAGCAGCAAATGAGCAATTATTGAGAACTAAGGATGAGCATATCGCCCAGATCACAGCACAACTGGATAATTTCAAAGGAAACTTGCAGGTAATGGAATTTAGAAAAGAAGAAATGATAATCAACAATGTACTTATAGCGCAAGTTAAACTATTGGCTCAATACCTCTCTCAAGCGGAACCACTTTGCGAGTTAACCACAGCTGTGAGCGAGCGAGTAGAAAAGGCAAGAGATGAATTGAATCAAGCCGATGAAATTATCACAGCACACCTTGAATGGCAAGATTCAAAATCAGGAAAAGACTCTAATTTGCCAAAGATACTTGAAGTTCATAAAAACATATTATTCACATAATGGCATACACAGGTAATGAAAGCAGAAAGGCAGCTTCAAGGTGCACATTGACTTCTAACAATCTGATTGATCTGGTTAATGATACACTCTACTTGGCAAACATTGTTACCCAGTGTACACCCGGAAAGGTAATTACAGCTCATACATTAGAACAATCATGTTACCCAGAGTTAGAGAACAGAGGAAGGTTAATCGCCGGGGTTAACAGTTTAAGCATAGAAACGTATTGGCATTTCCTTATTAAGACTTATGAACAAAGAGCCGCCCTCAAATGCTTAACCGATGCCGTTCAATACATGATCCCCGAGATCCAAGATGCCACCTTTGCTGCCCAGCTCAGTTCACGAATAAACAAACCTCCAGAGATTCAGCCGATGCTTGCCATCAATCAACTAAGGTCTAAAGATAAACAGCCGACAGAATGAGTCATCATCCAGCTCCTTAGACTGCCAGAGAAAATAGCAACGAAGAAGTTATTGATATCAGAATAATTAGCATTTTTGTTTTGTAGATATTTAGACTAGTTTAGTATTTATAGACCCTTTCATGTCTTTAGAAAGGGTCGTAAAATTTTGTAATAAGACTTAACAGACTGAAGTTTGCACTATTGTGCTTCAGCCTCTATTCTTTTATGAAACTCGACCACCTGCTTTTATTTTAATGGAAATATTTTCTTAATTCAATTGTGCACTACTGTCGTTGATTTGAGGAATGTTGATGCGTCAAAGTAGAAGCTATACATAGCGATTTATAGTGGGAGTGGCTTGCTATTCAACTGGTATTTCTATCTTTTGTTTGGATTCATTCTGTGCATATTATTTCACTCTGTAATTATTCTTGCTACTGTTAATTGTATGCATGCATAACAACAGGAAATCTTACTCATGCCACTATTGGATGTTTAGATGATATGCCTTATTTTTAATCATGTATGCGTTAATAGTATGAATGTTTAAAGTCTAAGTAGCATTGCTTTAATCGCTGCGCCTAACTATTTAGGTACAGCAATCTTGAATGATTTAATATCTATGTCCACATAAATGCAGTCATCTATATAATTGTATTTTTTGGATATAGAACATCAAAAGCTACGCTTTAGATGTTCAAATAGATTCCCGGGATAGTTTTATTTACTTGCATTTCTGTCAATAGCTTTAGTCATTCACCTACCATTACTGTTATTTATAAAGTATTCTTCATCCCATTTATC
>APFE031176923.1:0-20652 GCA_000404065.3 Pinus taeda
GGGGCAGAAGCAGAGATTTGGATCGAAGAGGAAGTTTCGAGCCAAAGACTACGTAGCAGAGAGGCAGCTTGGGCATCAGGGAGGCAACATAGAGACCTACACAGCCCAAGAGGGGTTCACACAGAGCTAACGCAATCCAGAGGGGATCTTGCAATGGCAATGCAGAGTATTCGTCAATGGCTTGAGATTTCGTTGAGGAAGCAAGGTTCCGAGCTGGGAGGGTTGAAAGACTTACTTCACTCAGCAAATCAATCCAGCTGAAGGGGTGGCACAGTCTTCTAGAGGCAAGACGCTAGCCCACGCAGTAATTACGCAGGGACTTCGTAGTGTTTTCCAGGAGGGTCAGACCACTCATTGGATCAGTTGTGACTTGGGGAACGAGGTAAACCCTTGAATGTATTTCTTGTTGCCGTGATTTCTCTATAAGTTTAGTCGATGTGAGAGGCAACCTATTGTACTCACATTATGCTTGCTTAATAATACAAACCCTCTATCTATTGCACCGGTTTTCCCGCATTCCATTTTTCCTTGGACTGTAGTCCAAATATAACGGTGTCCCTTGTGTGTTTGTCTCATCTACTTTTTTAGTTTATGATTTGTATGTGAGTGTAGTCTACAATAGTGGTTTTCATCACTATTTATAAATTAAATAACTTATTGAATGAAATAACAAGTAGGAGATGCTAAACCAGTGACTGCAGTAGGATTTATGTTTGTAAAGACTCAGAAATTTTCACAATTAATTAAAGGGTATTAATTAAATCTAGTGTGAATCTTCTAGATAAAGACGAGGATCAACTCCCAGTTAATCTTAGCCTTTGATTATGTTTTAACCTTGGTCGTTGGCACTCCAATGAGAGATTATAAGAAGGAGCTTGATGGGCACTTGGAGAACATACCAAGATATTGAGATCTAGAGATCGAATTCTCAAGACTAGCAACGCTGAGTTATCAGATAGAGATCGAGTGATCTTCTTGTAGTGAGGGGCAAGGATAGTAGACCGGAGGGGATTTTTCCAGTCCCAGTGACTACAAGGCAGAGAAGGCATCGAGAGGTCTAGAGAGGCAATGCAGTGCCACACAGAGGCAACGCAGTACTTTAGAGGGAGTCTGCAATTTTACTGAGGAGCAGTCGAGATCCAGTGCCAAACGCTGGTGTGTGAGTCTAGAGGACCAAAGGGTCAAGTTTCTAGTTGGCAGAAGGTCAGATGGAGGAGGTTATGCAGTCCCTTTGAGCTGTGACGCAGTGATTGCATGAGCCCACGCAAAGACTATACAGAGATAGCGTAGGGCAGCTCATCCAGAGCCCAGATCAGTGTCAGATCTCTAGTGACAATGTGAGATATTTCTCACTACCTCTTTGCTATTTTATCCTCTATATCGGATAGCCAATTTAGGCATCCAATAATTTGTACTCAGAAAACTACTGCTTAATAATAAAATCCTCAGTTGTTACACTAGTTTTCCCATATTGGGTTTTTCTGGGGATGTTTGTCCAAAAATAACAGTGTATGTGTGTGTGTTTATTTCTTTCTTGTGCAGTGTTTTATTCCACGGTATTTATTTTGTGAAGGCTAAAGTGTATGTATTTCGATGATTTCCGTAGAAAACAATAAATAATTTGTTGAGTTATTTTAACAAATAGGAGAAGTATTATCAGTTGTTGTAGTGGTATTGGGGTCACCGGATTTTCACATGGTATCAAAGCACAGATCGTAAGCCAGAGAGCTCAAAGCAGGAGAGGAGAAGGAGGTTCGAATTTCTGCGTAGGCAGCAATTCAAAACCCCAGAGGCAGTGCGGTCCTTAGGCCAAGAGGATCAACTTTTGAGGAAAATTATATTTCTCTGAGTGAATCGATAAAGAAATTAGATTTTCCATATCAAAGCCTACCAGAGACAGAAGGGGGCAATAGTATTTTCCTTGTAGAGCAGATCTTCAGTTGGGACGCATATTTTGCAGCAATTTGCTAGTGCAAATAGCATTAGGAGGAAGGAAGAGCATACACTGAGGGAATTCTTTCCTCAGGGGGCTTCTAGACAAGAAGTTCGAATTTTCCTAGCAGAGTAGCAGTAGTTGTGTGCAGAATTTCTCACTCCAGAAAGGAGTGCTAATAGCTAGGCAGCAGATACGCAAAGGAGAAGAGTAGGAATTCAAAATTTTTTGAGAGATGGCATCAACTGGGTTGAGAAATAAAGATCGAATGGAGGGAGTCTCCAACTATGTGATCTGGAAGGTTAGAATTCCCTGCCTTCTAGATGAACATGATCTCAAGACTTATATCGATAGTGTGATAACTGTACCCGCCGATGCAGATCTGCTTAAGAAGTACAAGAAGGAGATGGCGAAAGCTGAGAGGTTGATTCTCGATGGGGTTCAAGATCACGTGGTATCTCACATAGCTGGCAAAGATACATGGGAGGCACTAGCTACATTGTACGAAGGATCTTCCAAGCAACGGAAGATGTATCTTGAGGAGAAGCAGAGACGCACGAGGATGCAGAAAGGGGAACGTATAGACCCCTTCCTTACTAGGCTTCACGATGCCCAGGATCAACTGTCTTCAGTAGGGTCAGTGCCCCAGCCTATAGAGTTGGAGCAATTAGCTCTAAATAGTGTTTCCAAAAAATGGCAAGTTTTCATCTAGAGTATCTCGGGTAGAGAAAAACTACCAAATTGGGATCGTATGTGGGTTGATCTGTAGGAGGAGATGAGGCGAGATCTGGTGAAGAGCACCATTAGTGGTTGCAGCAATAACAATGGGACGAAGCATGAAAAGGAAGACGAGAATGTAGCCCTCGCATCACAGGGGCAGCAGGAGCAACGCAGCAAGAAGAAAGACATTTCCAAGATCAAGTGCTTCAAATGTGGTGAGCTTGGTCACTACAGCGCTCAATGTCCTCTCAAAAAGAAGGGCAAGGAGGGGAAGCAGGATCAACAGGTTGCATCCACTGAGATCGACAAGCTTCCTCCAGATTGGAGGAAGAGTTTTCCATGATCACCGAGTTACCTCCAAGGGTGAGGTGGGGTGATTTGGTTTTGTAGCCCCAGAGAGCTACAGGATGGGCCGAACTCTTGGGGAGGTCCACCTCATGAATTAATACCTTCCTACGAGACCCCATAGTATGCAGTAGCAGGATGGACCAATGCAATTGGTGTAGTCAGATGCCAAAGTGACAGATGCAGTAGCTAGTAGCGATCAGATACTAGGCAGCGCAGTGCAGAGTTGGCAACAGTGCAGTTGATACAGAGCAGAGTCAGCGGCAGCGCAGAGGCTTCAGTGACAAAGCAGAGTCTGGCAGCAGCTAGGACTCGGGTGAACAGATGCATCATACTGACCATAGTTAGTTCATTATTTTGGATGCTTTTCCATTGCAGTTGTTGCAGTTGTAGCAGCAGCAGTTGAAGAAGGTTACAGTGCAGATGCAGTGTTGACAGTAGTTCAACAGGGCCAGCAGCAGCACGGATGCAGAAATCAAAGCTGCGCAATAGTTGGTGGCAGTAGAGCTAGACATCAGCAGCATAACAAGAGGTGTTACAGACACAGGGTGTTGCTTCAGTGGGTTGCAGCACTAGAACACGTTCCTCGCTAAGAGGGAGTGTTGATTTTTGTAGCATCAGATGTGTTCTAGCCACGAAACTTTGTGGAGAGGCTAGAATACATGTATTCTCCAAAACCCATAAATCATTTGGGAAAATTCCACCTAGATATGGTTTAATTAAAATAATTAATCATTTTTAATATATTCCTAAATCTAAACTTAGGAAATCTGATTAATTAAAGTGTATTAATTAAATCTGGTGCGAATCTTCTAGATAAATAAGAGGATCAACTCCCAGTTAATCTTAGCTTTTGATTATGTTTTAATATTGGTCGTTGGTGCTCCAACGAGAGATTATAAGGAGCTTGATGGGCACTTGGAAAACATACCGAGATATGGAGATCTAGAGATCAAATTCTCAAGACTAGCAGCGCTGAGTTGTCGGAGAGAGATCGAGTGATCTTATTGCAGTGAGGTACAGGGATAGTAGACTAGATCAGACTTTCCGATCTTGGTGAGTGCAAGGCAAAGAAGGCATCGAAAGGTCCAAAGAGGCAACGCAGTGCCACACAGAGGAAGAGCAGTACTTCAGAGGGAGTTTGCAATTTTGCTAAGGAGCAATCGAGATCTAGTGCCAGAAACCAGGGTGCAATTTTGGAGGGCCACAAAGTCGATTTTCCAGTGGGAAGAAAGTTAGAAGGAGGTGACACAGTCATTGCATGAGCCCACGCAAAGAATATGCAGAGATAGCGTAGGGCAGCTCATCCAGAACCCAGATCAATGTCATATCTGCAATGACAGTGTGAGATATTTCTCACTACCTCTTTGGCAGTTTATTCTCTATATGGGATAGCCAGTTTGTGCATCCAATGATTTGTACTCAGAAAACTACTGCTTTATAATAAAACCTTCAGTTGTTGCACCAGTTTTCCCGTATTGGGTTTTTCCGGGGACGTTTGTCCAAAAATAACGTGAACGTGTATGTGTTTATTTATTTCCTGTGCACTATTTTTTCTGCAGTATTTATTTTGTGAAGGTTGCAGTGTATGTATTTTGATGTTTGCCGTAGAAAACAGCGAATAATTTGTTGAGTAATTTTAACAAATAGGAGAAGTATTATCAGTTGCTGCAGTGGGATTCGGGTTTCCGAATTTTCATAAGCTCAACCCTTCAATACAAAATGCTAACAAATAACTGTTGTGGCCTCAACAACATCACGAGATTCTGGAGTGATCTATGACTGTTCGAAGTTTATTACTGCGGGTTATCTTGTCAGATCTATTAGGAATTGTGATTGCCATTGATCTCAGAACTACATACTTTTGTCTATGGTATTGATGCTTGTGAACCTAACTCTGAGGCTTGAGTCAAGACAACGCAGCCCTAAATCATCATTGTAACTACCTTTAAACTTAAACACGGAACTATCAGCGCAAAAGGGCCAAGGAATTTTCTGAGGCATGAATTTTAATTGGGCATAAGAGATTTTTTAGGACCAGTGAGGAGGTGAATCTATGTGCAAAAGCCTAAAACAATTAATTCAACCTTCTGTTAGGTAAACATTCTGTGCAAAGTTCAGATCCCTTTCATGATTATTCAGACTTGCTGATTGGATATTCTTGGCGTCCAAAACAAAGTTGATGAGATCGATCCTTGCAGCACTGTGACAGAAACTAAAAATTTAAGCCTTGAAACAGTGATAATCTCAGTCTACCTTCAGAAGTCAATTGTTTGGCTTATGAACCTAAAGCAACAACTTCTCGTCCTATATGCTAGTTCTGGCTTAATGGTTCTATCCTCTGCATATTCATTGACTACAAGTATTGTACACCTCAGCATCAAAGAGTTCTGCCATTGCTTGTTGATCATTGCTGGCTTGTGGCAGTGTCTAGATACATATGTCATATTCTTATACTTCTGCCTACAAGAATTAAGCCGACCTGATCACTGCTGGCTTTGTGCAGTAAAGAACAACAATCTATGCTATTCGCTGTATACTTCATTTACAGTAGTTTGAAGTAGTAGTGAGCAGTCTCATCAGTGTTATCCATCATTCTGAAGAAGGCAGTTATGCAGTGATAAGAGACTCTTCTAGACATGGCAGTCTCATCATCACATCTTGTGTAGTTGTTAGGGTCTCTTTTGTAGATCTGCTTGTGCATCATTGTCACTATCTGTAGCAGTATGGTTCATTGAAGAAGCCTGGATTATTACAGCAGTTACATTGTTGTGGTCTGAGGTTGTGCAGAAGTCTTCCTGTCAACGTGAACTGACAATAATATAATACTTAAGAGTCATTTATAACAGTGATCTACCACAGAGCTCGATGTCATTACCATTGAGCCGAGGATGACAGAGCTATGCCATTACCACCATTGAACAAATAATCTGAGCTATGACAGTATGGTTTTGATGTATAGTACAGATTATAGGATTCCAAGACTAACAGGATATTGACGCTGAGATCTAGCAATACCAGTGATGGTACCAGCAGCAGTGGTGCATGCTAGCAGTCTGAATCAGTGTTGATAATATTGGTATCGGCAAAATATCGGCGAGGGTTTAGAAAACATCTTACCGGCAATATCAGCGAAAATATCGGCAAGCATAAAAAATGCATAATATATTCATTTTTTTCAGATTTTTAAACATATAAAGCAACAACAACATGAAATAAACACATTGGCACATAAATATGAAGAAAGCACTGATATATAAAATGTCAAATAGAAATGATACATCAAAGGCGATACCAAATCCTGCTGATCCCTGATAATTGTCCAATCAAGGACTCAAATGTGGAGAACCAATACAAAATAACATCACATATATAAAAGTATCTCATCATCATGAGTTATATGTAGCAAAACAAATAAAACTAGCAGCTATCTATCTGAAATCACTGCCCTCTCCCCCTTTTATGGGAAAACATGATGGGTTGTTTCCCAGCCCTGCCCCTAGTAGTAGAAGGACCTGGCCCTACCTCTGCACCTAATGTCAAATAATGAGTACTAGGTATGGAGTTGTGCTCTCCTATATCTCTAGCAAATGGTGTTGATGTTGATGCTCCCATAGTGTCCTCCTGCTCCTCTTCGTGTTGCTCCTCCTCCGATCGCTGCCCCTGTTCTAATGGATCATCTGGCTCTAACCATGAAGGTGACTCCTCCAAGATGGGCTTCTCAGACTCCACCCTCCACTGAGACAATATGTTAATTTTAGGGATGTTCTATGCTTAGAGCAATTTATTTCAATTTTCACAGTTAGCTCAATATCTTTTCTAGATTAGCAATCACATCAACATTAAAGTAAATTGCAGATAGAACATAAACATAGGTCGCAGAAGACAAGCCAAGACAAGAGGACACAAGATGTGGTGTTAGCTAGGGACAGACCCCAATGTGGGGAAACCCTTGATCAATTCTTCTTATATGTTCTTCAATAGTTTAGCACAGAGAGAGAGAGAGAGAAAGATAGTACATTTACAACAGAATTCAACACTTTGACTTATCTAAATAAGAGCATAGATTATCTCTAAGAAGATGATACATGAGGTAGCTGAACTCAGTTGAAGACATGCTGCTTCAACTGATTCTCCCAGGTGACTTCATCACCCATCATAGTGTTGCACCTCGTCATCATGTTGCACCTCACTGTGTTGCATCATGCTGCACCCATCATCACTATGCTGGACCTCATTATCATATTGTTGCTCCTTATGTTGCAGCTTCCTGTACTACAACATCTTGTTGTACCTTATCATCTTGCTGCACTCACAAGTGCTGCCTCATCCTATACCTCACCGTGCCCATCATGCTGCATCTCATTGTTGCACCATGATTGCTATACTACATGTCCCATGTGCTTGCCACGCTATCCCAATGTGACGTTGTTGTACCATGTCATAGCTGGATGTCCCAACTACCATGCTCCACCAAGCATCATAGCCTTGTTGTCCAATTTGTTTGTTGCACCATGCTTGCCACCATATGCTTGTTGCACCTTGTTGCATCTTCCTTTGCTGCACCATGTGACCTTGCTGTCCCATCTTCCTTTGCTGCACCATGTGAACTTGTTGTCCCATCTTTCTTTGTTGCACCATGTGACCTTGTTGTCCCATGTATCTTGCTGCCAACACACCATACAAATGTTGTTGCTTGTCACTTCATTACTGCTGTAATTTCTAGGACTGGTTAGGGCACACAACAGTCCCTAACCGTCCTCAAATCTGGCCCAGAAATTCCCTCATGAAATGCGGCCTAGGCAAGTAAGGCTTCTCTCCACTTGTATTGCTTTTCTGGGCACTTTATAGCCCCAAACACTTCCACGATGTCCCTGTTTTGAAGTGGTTAGGCCTGCAACCTACCGCAATCCTTGCTGTCACCTACAACCCCCTCCAAAACAGAGTTTCTTACTTCGTTTGTTGCCCAATAGACTTGTCTTTGACCTGCGTTTAGCCCCAAACATACTCGACCTTCTTGCAATAGCAACCAGCCTTCAAAACAGATCCTAGAAGGCTCCACGTTGCCTTCTTTTCCTCGTTGTAGGTGTCATGACCCCTTTAGGACAGCACTGTGGCCTTTCCTCCATAACTGCGTTAGGAGTTAGGGCATCTCCTCTAGGTCATGTGTAGATCATCTAGGACTGTGTTTTAGCTTCATGCTAGGGCTCCTACCCTATTGCGTCTAAGGCTTGTAGAGACCAACGTATAGGGAAACGAGTAGCCCTCCTTCTTGATTGCGTCTAGGGCTTGTACTAGGGCTCCTTACCTTCTGCGTTTAGGGCTTCCTCTCTTAGATTTCTCATCCACTAAAACCCAGAACAAGTGGAGAGAAATCAAGAATGAAGTGTGTGTGAAATGACTCTCAAGTCATCTCCTTTTATACTAAAACGTTGAGAACATGTGGGGGTTATTTGGTTGCTGGCCAACCTTGACGAATTGTCTTATAACACAAATAAATTCATAACTCCATGAATACTTATCGAAATTGGATGATCTTTAGATCAATCCTATACCTCTCGATGAAAGGGGTCCAAGAAAAATATCAGTTGCCATAAATAAGATGACCCACATGGAGTTTGGCCCTACTTGCCAATTTTAACACAATACATCAATATTGTCTAAGGAAATGGCATTTGGATCCATTGGTGTTTCTATTTGCTTCACCCGAAGTCGGATATTGTAATGCACATACACTAAATCATTGAGGCATGCGAACTCCAACCTATAGGAGTGTCAAAAAAACTAATGAGTCTTGACTCTTTACTCTTGACACTTAAAGGTCATAAATTAAAAATTAAAAATTACAATAAGTGTAATTGCTCAAGTGAAGGCTGGAGCTCAAAGTTATACCTGTTGCGCTTTTTTGCTTGTATTTTCTCAAATACACTCCAATTGCGCTCACACCCTGAAGAGCTACAAGTTTGACTCAAGATTCTTGTGGCCAATTTCTGCAATTTGGTGCCCTTGCACCATACCTTCACCACCAAATATCTACAACAAAATAAAGAAATAAAAAATTCAAAAACTTAAAACATAATTAAACTTTCAAATAAAAGTTACATAATTGAATTTTTAAAAACTAGAATTATAAGTAAGGAAATTCTAAATTGAAAATTCTAATTTCTAATGAGTGATGACTTGTCACTTATGTGGCATGAAGAGGGTCCTTTCCCTAATAGCATCATGAAAGCAAAATAGGTCAACACAATCCCGATAAAATTGTATCTCGCGATTGATTTTGCTACGAAGCTCAGGATCAGGTACCATTCTATGAATACAGGAATGGAGCCCTTCCATCACCTCGCCATCAAAATCAAAGCCACATTTGTATGAAAATGTGGGGTTGAGGAAGAGTGTTGCTACATGAATGGGTCAATGAAGCATCCTTGTCCACCGACTATAAATCACATCCCATAACATCGTATGCCTATCAAGGCCAGCATAACCCTTGTCTGCATAATAAGAACAAATGGCCTCCTTGGCCCTATCCATGGCCTCATACAAATAAGCCATTGCAGGCTTCTCCCCATCTACCAATCTCAAAACCTTTACTATAGGTTCACTAATTGAGCATGCTTCTTCTACTCCCTACCAAAACGTGTCAGAGTACATCATTTTTGCAATGGCTCTCCCGTCTCATCTCCTGATGTATCTACAATTACGCCAGTCATTAGAAACAAACATTTGCTTCAACTCGAACTAACATCGAGTAAAGACTGAAGAGTAATAAAGTTTGTGGCAAAACGTCTGATCGCAGGATGTCACAACTCCTTGTTTCTAGTGAACCTCCTCATGAGGCTAAGAACAAAAGCATGGTTATAAATAAACTTGGGAATGCTCCTAGCCATATCAACCACTTCCTTGATGAAGGAGAGTTTCCTCATATCCTCAAGCAGCAAATCAATACAATGTGTTGCACACGGAGTCCAGAACAATGTGTGATGCCTCTCCATAAGCATCTTGTTGGCAGACACATAATTAGTTGCATTGTCTGTTATGACTTGCACCACATTCTTCACACCAGTCTCCCGAATTAAACCATCTAACAATTCACATATCGTTGTTGCATCTTTGATATGTGATGATGCATCCACTGATTTAACAAACATGGTACCTTTAGGACAATCTACCAAGAAATTTAGAAGGGTCCTACCCTTCCTATCTATCCAACGATTAGACATCACTGTGCATCCATAAACTTCCCATGTTTTTTTCAACTCCACCAATCTAGAGTTGATGTCCTGCTTTTCTGTTTGAAGAATTGGCCCCCGCAACTCCTCATATGTAGCACTTTTGTACCCTGGGCCCACAACAGCAATAGCATCACACATTGGCTGCCAAAATGGATTGGTTTTGGTGATGCTGAGAGGTAAGTCGCTCCAGAAAAGACACCTCCCCATGACTCTATCTGCTTCTTGCTTCTCCTTTTTTTAACAATTGATTTTATGCCAGGTTGTGCTCCATGTGCTATTCGTGGAACAAAAAATGATGACCTTGCACTAGCAGTAGCAAGTGATGTTGTGGAGCCCCTCCCACTACCCTCAGCATCAAAATCATAAGAAGATATCCCGAAAGATCTACCTGTACGTTCAGCCTTGTTTCTTTCTGTCTTTTTCATCAATTGCTTCAAGTGTTTTTTGTATAAGCTCCGGACTAGAAACCGTACAAATCCCAACATCATGTCCAGTGAGTCTAGCCAGATGGTATTTCAATCGCATAACCCCTCCTGTCATCCTAGTCCCACACAATTTGCATGATAGATATGCTCGATTTGTCCCACCATCAAGCTCCCCATACTCCTAAAATGGGTCCAAGGCTTTTGGCATATTTGAATTTTGTAGTGAGCTAACTCAAACTTAGGGCACCAAAAATAAATTGGAATTAATAAGTAATAACCACCTCATTTTACAAAATAATTTTTTTGCTACATTATTTGCAATGTGAATTCAATGAAAAAACATAAATGACAATAAGAGGGTGCGTTTGAAAGTTTAAAAAAAAAAATGGAACTTGCTGTCCAAATATGGAGAAAACCCTTGCATTTGCTCATGGGCATGAAAATCATAGCAAAAAAAAAAAAAAAAAAAAAACAAGCAAAATGTTTGTAGGAAAATAGGCAAGCAACAGTAACCCTAAAACTATCAAAAAAATCATTAACATAGGGGTTTATTAGAACATACCTATTAATGGAAGAAATGAAGATTGTCTCGTTGTTCTTCAATCTTTGATCAACAAAATATTCTTTATTGGTGGCGAAATGGCTATTCAACCCTCGAATCCTCCTTTACAGCAAGCACAGTGCTCTCCCCTTCCTTCTCTAGCAATTAGAAAACAAAATGAGGTTTAAAAAACAAATTCGGCCTTTTCTAGCCGCAGCGGTGAATTTTTTTCCATGCCTGACGATATTTTCCATCGTAGCGCGATATTTTCCTGAAATATCACCAATATTTTGGAAATATCGCAATATTTTCGAGGAGACAAAATATCGCGATATTTCCTCAGCGATATCTTGTCTCCCCGAAAATATCGCGATATTTCCAAATATCGACAATATTTCGACGATATTGTCTTCACTAGTCTGAATGGTAGTGGCAACAGTGCTAGATGGTAGTAGTGTTGGATGGTAGCAGTGTTGGTAGCAACAGCAGTGGTGGATGGTAGTAGTGTTTGTGGAAGCAGAAGTGGTGGAAGCAGCAGCAGTGGTGGACGGTAGAAGTATTGGTAGCAGCAACAGTGGTGGATGGTAGTAGTGGTGGTAGCAGCAGCAGTGGTTGACAGCAGTAGTAGCAGTGGACAACAGTGGTAGTGAAGTACAGCAGCAGAGGTCGCAACTTGAAGTACAGGGACCCAAACCCTTTCAGGGAGCATTTGCTTCCTTCTAGCATTGCTGGTAAAACCCCTCAAGAATTCTTGTACTTCCTTTCAATTCGACTGGTAAAGCTGTATGTAACCCATACATAAGCAAAGCTTGTTGAGCAACAAATCTCCTGTGTACTGATCTTGTGATGTGATATTTCATGCTTGTCGAACTGCTTTAAATATTTGAAAGGATAAATTAAACAATTGCGCAAAATTAAAGGAAATATTGATTCGCACCCCTCTCAATATATCCAACACTCTTCAACATCAACTGCAGAAGCATGTTGTTTTCCCTTTCTCTTATTGTTATTAGTAATCTCAAGACAATTCTTTTTGAATTGCCCAAATTTATGACGACCATAGCATTGAATCTTTGACACGTCTTTCTTTTTTGACTTGTGTTGACAGCCACCCTTCTTCTTTCCTTTATGCTTGAAACGGGCTGCTAAGATTTGAGAAGTTTCTTCCTTCCTATCTCTCGATATAATCCTTGATTCTTCTTGAGCACAAGAGGCCCACAATTCTTCAAATGCAGGTGTTTCCTTTTTGTTACTTATACCTGCTGCAAATGTATTACATGATCTAGGTAGACCATCAAGTGTTGTAGTCACGAGTTCATTTTCAAGAATAGTCTCTCCAATCATTGCAATTTGGTCTATGTGAGTAATCCTTACAAAATATGAAGCAACTGTGTCATCATTCATCATCGTCACATCACAAAGTTCATTCTTTAAACCCATGGCTTGGCCAACATTCTTGATAGTACAAAGATTTGTTAGGGCATCAGACATCTTCTTAGAAGTATCTAACTTTGCAATGTAGGGGATAAGATGATCTCTAATGGAGTCCATAATGATGCTCATGGCATTGAGATCAACTTCCTTAAGCTTCTCTTTTCCTGTTGCATTTGTTGGTTCCACAACCTTCCCTGTTACAATATCCAATACCTTGTTCTTTGCAAGAATAATATCAATCCTAAGTTTCCAAGCCCTAATGTTTGAGGCTCCCTCCAACTTGTTTTCAGATTTCATAGAGGCCATGGATGTGAATCAAGGACTTCAACAATGATGATCTCAAATTAGGGTTTCTTCGGAAGTGATCTAAAA
Source organism: Pinus taeda (assembly GCA_000404065.3). Classification (NCBI taxonomy): domain Eukaryota; kingdom Viridiplantae; phylum Streptophyta; class Pinopsida; order Pinales; family Pinaceae; genus Pinus; species Pinus taeda. Next base: position 13,006 of record APFE031176923.1, read on the forward strand.
GTTCCTTTCTTCAACAAAGCTCTAATACCATGTTGATTTTCTAAGTGTAATGACAACTAGCACAATATTTCTGAAAAACTAATAATTACTTTTGATGTAGATCTTTTTTTACTTTTATTCCAATATATGATTCAATAATTATACTTCGGAAATTCAATCATAAAGAATAGTAGAGACCACAATGCACAACAGAAGAGAAGATTTACAATGGGAAAACCCACCAAGGGGAAAAACGTGGCAACCTTTTCATTAAAGAATTTATTTTGTTTAACAAGAGATACACCTAGACCAATGGTCAAACTTGGTCAACCCCTCTACGCCAAGTCTCCCAATCTGATCCAACACTTCTCTCTACTTATCTTCCCTAGAAATTCAAACTTTTGCGTCAACTTCAGAAACTCAGCTTTCTGCGACTGCTTCAAAAACGTGGCTTTCTGTGACAGAAACTACCCAAAAAATCTATGAACTAGAAAAGAGAGATAAATTTCATCTTTCTTTTCATCCTCCTTGTCCTCGTTTTTCGCTAGGATGCCCATAAATTGTCTTGCTTCAAAGAGTGTGAATTGGTGGTGGAAGAATGAGATCGAGTTGCCTTTATATAGTGATCTGCCTTAGCCGAAGGGGTGTGTCTTTTTCCTGGGCCGACTTGACTTGGAGGGAGGACGGCTTGACTACTTTTGGAGCCAAAAATTACAATTCAAAAATTCAAATTTTCTTCTTGGAAAAGTCGCAATGGGACCTTGACTCAAAATAAATTTGTCTTTTGACTCTACCATTTAAAATATGTTTTTAAATAAGAAATGCATGTACATCAATTGACCAAATATACATTATGAAGATCGACCATAGTTACAAATTCAACAAGAAGGCTTTTGATTATTTTGCATTCTGCCATGGTCTTTTATATGCATGTTGTGGTAGCATTACTACTTGTTTCTTCTTTTCTTTATGTTATTTTTGTTGAAATTTTTTACAAGATGAACAATAGAAACCAAATTTTCTGATCTGATAATTACTACCTAATGATTTTTAACAATTTATCGTTATTCCATTGATATTATGGAGCAATTATACACAAAAAATCTTGACAGTAATGCAACGAAAACAGTGAGATCATAAAGAGACATCCATGCACAATAGAGACGACAATTTTTCCCTAGGAAACCCAAACTTGGCAAAAAAAACCAGGAACTCTTCTTCTAGGAGAAATTTTCTTCAGCAAGGCTTACAAATCCAAATTTGTCTAGATATATGTGCCAAAATCCAAGTTTAAACACCAGTCAAACCTAGTCAAACTACCAGCCAGTCAACACTGTTCAAACCACCCAAATAGTTAATTCCGATCAAATTTTGGCATGGTCAACTTATCTCCTGCAGTCAACTTTAGACCTGCGGTCAAACCCGTGGTCAAACCTGTGGTCAAATGGTCTTCTGCGATCAAACTAACCATGTTTCTGCAGTCAAAGTCAGCCTCTTCTGTGGTCAAACTCAGCCAGATAATTCAATCAAATAGAAGGTCAAACTTGGTCAAATAATAGCCCCATTGGCTTGGTCAAAGCTCGGTCAAGTAGTCAAGAAACCAGCTTGATCAGATCAGTCAATTCTTCCTTCCTTTTCCACACGTGCAAGTACTCTAAGAGAGATAAGATGTTGTGTTGTGCTGATGATCAAAGTGGAGTAGCACATCATGTATTTATATAGGTCAAAAGGGTGAATTTTGACCAAGGGACACACCCTTTCATGTGGGGGGCAACTTGACCATTTCGAGTCTACATGAAGCCCCAAAATTAAAAAAAAAAAATATATATATATATATATATATATATTTTAGTTTCCATAACTCTTTTATGCCGACTTGGGAGACCCCTTGGCATGCGGGAATATCTCCCGATACTACACAAAATCAACAATTTCTAGCATTTTCTAGGAGTTATGCTTGCACTCCCACATTTTATTCATACTAATTGTATTCTTCTTCAGTCCCATTGACCTACTTTTGTGGTCATTTGTTGGATATTAATAAAATTATTTTTATCTTATGTTATCTAATACTCAACTTGGCTTTTCAAATAAGTGATCTCTTCCTTCATTGCCTATAGCTCCTTTTCCATTTTCAAGCCTTGTTATTCATTTTCTTGGGTTGTTGCCAAAAATCAGGAAGCAGTCACCATAGAATTGATGCTTCTTACATCGATCATCATGCTCTAAGCGGTCTCAATTACAATTTGATCAATACAAGTTACTTCTCCTTTTATGTGAAGATAAGACAAGTTACTTCTTCTTCTTATCAAATTTGAATAGCTCTAAACAAGTTACTTCATCATTATCTTCAGAATGATGTATTCTTTCAAGTTGTTGTTAGAAGCTAGGATTGTATTGATCCAAGATGAAGCATTCTTCTATTACCCATTCTCTCATGATACCATAGTTTCAAATGTTTACTTAACGTTGGGACTTGGTTCATGTTGATCCTTGGCTTATGAAGTGGATGTTTTTAGGACAACTAATTGTTTCTTTCTTGACTCCAAAATCTCAACTAGTATGTCTCCATGGTGGTCAATTTTATCTTTGTCCTAGACTTGGTAATTCAAGTTTTTTGGATGGCAAATTCACTTCAATTGAATGGGAGGTTGAAGCTTTACTCTCATTAGTATCCATAGCCTCATATGTATCTTCTAGCAGTGTTTGAGGCCACTTTCACTAGCTACCCAGTTTCAGATAGCTTCGTTTTCTCCATGGCCTACTCATGACTTAGAAATCTCCTGTTTTATTCTTCTTCAAGACACTCTTCATTCGAGTGAAGAAATCCTATAACAAATGATGCTATGTGTTCTTTAAGATTTTGCACACCCACAATGAATTCACAATAAAGTCAGGGAAAATCTAAATTCAAGTTCCACAGGTGACTTATGGCCCTATGGATGATAATAAGAACATCATTTATTATCTTGCTAGAATTTCTTTGTGAGAACCTGTTGCCATGCCATGCAAACAACCAACAAGACTGAGGGGAACTTCTAATTTTGTCTCTCACTTCTTAAACATTTTTGTCCTTTTCCCACCTCTTCATTATTTACCCTTGCATTTCATATCAGTTCCACCCATTTTTGTTGAGTGATTTCGTCTTAGATTTCTCTACATTAAGTCCTCATGCTCAGGAAATAGTAAATAACTTTTTATGTTAAAAAATATTGAAAATTTTTCATGAAATGAAATTTGTTTCCATTAAAACATTCATGCAGAAGATAAAAAATGCATACCACAGTTACGAGAGATGGAACTTGTTTTCATTAAAACATTCATGCAGGAGAAAAAAATGCATACCATAGTTAGAAGAGCCACATGCCCCTTTTCTTCTTCCTTGCCTGGAATGTTATGAACCAGCCCATCATCAGCTTTTACATCGAACTGCATTTCTACTCCTGAAATCCTGGAAAAGGGAACAACAACTGTATTTATTTCACTCACATGGATTAACCTGAATTCAAGAAGCCTAGAATAAATATGGATTAATTTAAACACCCAAGGGCATACATTGACATAACTGTCTCAAAAGGGGCACATAAAAGCGATATATTATAGCTATAAAAGTTATTACCAACAACAGATATGTTCATCATAATCACAATTAAAACCAATTGGTAAATCATAACAAATGTGACCTCAATTACAATAATCCACAGCACTTTTTTTGAATAATTTGATTTGTGACCATTTTCATCTTCTCTCTAACAATTCCAAACCCCTAAATAACTTTCGAGAGTCGCTGTCAAAATTAGGCATGTCTAGTAGAAAAAGACATGGCATATTCTTCTGAAACTGGAATTTACAGATATAAAACCAATGTGGAAAATGTCGAAGTCGGGATTAAATCAGGAAGGGTCCAGAAATTGAAAAAGACGTTAAAGTCAGGAGGTTTTTGAAGTCGTCGGCAAAATTAAAAAAATACAAAAATATTCATTTTTTTTTTTTTTTAAAAGTCGTTATGGAAACTACCTCATGATTTTTTGGAAAATCTCCCGATTTTATCCCAACTTTTTCAATAAAATCCCGATTTTTCAAAAAAAAATTAAAAAGTCATTAAAGAAACTACCTCACTCACAATTTTTTGGAAAAGCTCCCAATTTTATCCTGACTTTTTGGATAAAATCCTGATTTTCTCGTTTTCCAAACAATCACCAAAAAACCAGCTAGCTCATAAAATCAGACTTTGCCGATTTTATCGCAACTAAAACAGACTGCTGATGCGAATCAACATTTCTAGCAAATAAAATTCCAAGCCCTCAAGTGTTTGAGTAAATGATAATTCTAGTTTCCCATAACTCTCAATATCTAATCACTAAGAATGGTAATAATAGCATGATGATCACTGTAAATCATCAATTCTCCATAAAGTAGTTAACATCTGAAGTGAATAGTTAGCGTTCAGATTGGAACAAATAGTTGGATAAAGGTAAATATGTACAGAAAACATATTACTTTACAATGGAATGAGATATATATGCACAATGGTGGTTTCATATTACTGAAGTTAATTAGACTTCTCTTTCACCTGTTCCATTTGTTATGACTTTGTGTGTGTGTGTCTCAGAAATAAGAAAGTAAGCATGCAATGTGGCATACTCTAAATCTAAGAAAAGTTAGAAGACAATCTTACAGTGGAGAGAGAAAATGACAAGATAAAACATATCTGACAACAAACCTCCTAATTGGCAAAATCCTACAAACGACCAGTGCCACTTAAGGTTCAGTGCCATATCAATACAACGGAAATCCACACATGGTCTTCACTCACTAAGTGAGGAGCCATCAATGTGACATATTTATCATCACTTGATTTTTATTTGATAAAGTGAAAAGTAAAAGAAGGGGACATACTTTGTGCATAACGCATAGGATCTATCATGTCTCAGATGGCTTACCAGAAATAGGCATCAATCCCACTGGGAATTTATCTCTCTCAAACATCACCTTTAGAATAGGTATGCACATCCACCCAAAGTTACAAGCTTGGAATGAAAATGAGAAAGAGTTTATCAATAAAAAGTATGCGTATGTGGCTTAAATAATAAGAGAAAGGTAAGAATCAAAATCAAACACAACATCGTTGCAAAAAAGAGGAATTATCGTGAAGTTCTTATTCAACATCTACTCTATTCAAAATACGTAAATCTGAACAACAAAGTGTTAATGATGATAACTCATACAAGTGCTTCTGCATAGGCTAGGTGGCAAGCATGAAGAAGATGTCCAAAAACCTCTTTAGGTACTTGTTCATGTTGAGTAAGTGACTTTTATGATCTCTTTCGTGAGCCTAACTTAGGAAAAAAGCATTGATTAAACTTATTAATTAATGTTGGCTATTAGGTTAAGGATTTCTAATGAAAAGTAAATTAATTTACTTTAGTGAGTTAGATCTAATCTCTACCATTGATCTAAATGGGTTAGGATTTACTCCTAGGATGCATCACTTTAGAGATTAAGGGTTTGGGCTCTAGCTCATTGAGCAATTATAAAAGGAAAAAGGAGAGGTGGAAGACACATTAATTTCATTAAGGGAGAGATTTTCTCAGGAGTGAGAGACTCAAGGCTATAGAGAAAAGAAAAGTGTGATGTTCCTTTTTCTGGTGTTCCTTATGGCATGGTTAGGCTGGACTTTCATAGTTGGAGGCAAACAGGTCACAGGTGCAGGTTGGCGTCATCAGCAGGCCCAAGGACTTTCAGAGGACTTTTTATGAGGTATGATGGCATTCGCTTGGTATATTCTATCATCTGCACTGTTTGCTTTTCGTTTTGTTGCATTCCGACAAATTTCAAAAAACAGGGTTATTAATGGGTTTGACTTAATTAATTACACTTAAGGTGGCATTTTGGGGGAATATTTGAGAGAACACCTTGGTGTAATAGCTCGTTGGAACCAGAACGAGAAGATCTACAGGATGGGATGGCTAGAAGGGAGTTTCAATGGCCTGAGGAGGGATGGTGGCCAATTTACCATTTCCCTGCATTAAAAAGATATTTTAATTGAGGTAAATGTGCTCCATGATTAAAATAATAATAAAATAGAAGCTTCTAGAGGGGTCCATCAGATCTATAAAATAAGAGGAGACCACTAGAGGACATCTTGGATTTGTGTTTTCTTCTTGTGGAGAGGTTTTAGAACTCAGTTCTCTACTTCATTTGTAGCCCCAGGATAGAAACCGTTCGGTGATTCAGTGAGATTGGGCAAGTACCCATCTCCCCTTGGTGAATTTATCTAGAATTCACAAGAGAGCTTAGCAATGCAATTCATGTCAGTTTGGTAGAGGGCCCGTGCAACATTGGAGCAGATAATCTTGAAGGCCAGCTTCTCATCTCAACTATTTTAGTTGTATATGCATGTAACCCCAATTTATCTATTATAACAAATGTTGAGATTATTTTTTGCTTGTCATGGTCTTGTCTTCTGTTTATTAATGGAAATTTTATCTAAAGTATTTCTCAGTTAAAATTTCAAGAAAACCCCAAATTTTTGCATTTGGAATATTACAGTGTTATCAAAGTTGGTTTTCTTGCCAACCTGAGGGTTTGATTGTCAAAATTTCCAAATTAGATTATTGTAGGGAAATTTTTCTTAAGCATTTTGAAAATGCCTTGGAGCCACAATTGTCTGCTAATTGCCAAGTTTAGATTTGTATTGCACAAAATTCTTTCCCAATGATTAGGCTGAGTTCCCTTTATCACAAGGATAGAGATTCATTTTTTTTAAGGTTGTGTGCATATCAATTTCCCTTTTATTTGCCAAGCCAAACTGCTCTATCTTTGAAGAGGTTGAATTATTGGAGAGAAATCATGGAAGTTTAGAAGAGCCAAATTGTACCTAATTCCTAAGGCAATCTTCGTGGAAGACGGCAAAGAGACGAGTCGTGGATGGATTGTGATCTGGTATTTTGGCATGACCTGAGTACAATGTGTGATCCAAGTAACCAGAGCGATGCGTATAGACAAAGAAGTCCTGTAGAAATCAATTCGACATATGTCAGCATGCAATCTCGGGCGCTCTTGAATAATATGTTTGACTCTGCTTATGAGAAAATAGAGGACCAAGAAGATTGTGTGCGCTGAAGAGATTCATGGCAGCTTGATAAACTCTAAGCTGACGTTCAAACTTCAAGTGTCGATCGAAATTGAAGCATCTTTGCTAGTCCAATTAAATTCTACTGGGTTAAAAAAATAAAGCTAGCAATCCAAGGTTGTGCTTACCATCGTCCCATAGTGGGAAGACGTCAAACACAAGATGAGTTATGTTGCCGCATAGTCGACCAGTCAAAATATATATACGTGCACTAGATCAAAGTGGGCAATAAAATGGTGTTAATCAACCCGGTATTGATTGAATACGATAATTGAACCAGTTTAAAGATAATTGGTGGTGGGTACCACCAAGTGAAGGGAAAAATTCTAACGAGGCATCATTTAAGTAGAGAAGGACCTGGCAGATCTTGAGCCACTGAAATCACAGGAATGGTGAGACGGCGGTGCATGGGACAATTGATCTGTACAATGTTACTTGGGAGCGGGAGCGGAAGCGGGGAGCGGGAGCAACCATTTTCAGAAGCTCCCGGTTTGGGAGCGAATCCGGGAGCGATTTTTTAAAAATATATATAT
>APFE031176924.1:0-12663 GCA_000404065.3 Pinus taeda
GGGAGAGGGAGAAAGAGAAGGAGAGGTAGAGGGGGGACAAAGAGCGAGAGACAGAGTCGGAGAGGGGAGGGTTTGGTGAAGACAACGAGAGAGGAGGAGAGAGAGATAGAGAGAGGGAGAGGGAGAGGGAGAGAGGGAGTGAGAGGGAGAGGGAGAGGGAGAGGGCGAGAGGGATGGAGAGGGGGAGAGGGTGGGAGTGGGGGAAGGCGAGACAATGGTAGAGGGTGGGAGGTAGAGGGAGAAGAAGAGGAAGTAAGAGGAAGAGAGAGAGCGGGATAGAGGAGCGAGGGTGGAGAGGGAGAGAGATGGAGAGAGAGAGAAAGGAGGGAGGGAGGAGATCAAGAGAGAGGGAGAGGGAGAGAAAAGGTGATAGGTAGAGGGAGAGGGGGAGAGAGATAGATAGAGTGATAGAGAGAGAGGAGGGAGAATGAGAGAGAGAGGGAGGGAGACGGAGAGAGGGTAAGGGGAGTAGAGAAAGAGAAAGATGGGGGAGAGAGTCGTAGAGGGAGAGGGGTTAGAAGTAATTGATTTTTTTTCATTAGTCTGCAAGTAGATAGCTTACATGCCATTCTTTCATGCCATATGATGATATTTCTGGAGTCTTTAGCTAACCCCATTTTAGAAGTTAATTGATGAAATATTGTGATTATGGGTGAAATCAGTGACTAGTTTTCAGCTTCTTTACTTTTTGGTTTTGAGTGCAATAGTTTGATAGATATCAATTTTGTAATTAGATGGACAGCAGAGACAATAACCTCATTTTCATTACTTTGTATTTTCCTTAATTTATGTAGCTACATGTTTACACTTTCTTCTAAAGCTTTGATTTTGTAGACAACATGTTTTGAGATCTTTGAAGTTCTAAGTTCGGAAATTACCATAAGAGGCACAAACCTTGTCTTTAATCCTATATCCACACTTGATCTTTAAAAGCATTCTTAAAACTTTAGAATAGGATTTCCATTTTCATTAAACACTTTAGGATACCAATAAGAACAAAACCTCAAAACAAGATAAAAACTGAAAACAGTAAGGTATGAAAAAGGTTGTCTTGCATATACAATGCACTACACTTCATCAGTTTACGACTCCTGGATTGATAAATTATGTAGCAATTTAGGACACACTAAATTGACTAAGCATTTGGGCACCCCAGAACTACCTCTCCTCTACTCATTTTCCTAAACCTTTTCTCTTCTATTTTCCCATATCAGTGTCCCATAAGCTATCAAAAGTTGTTACATGTTGATTTTAGCAATACAATTGAGTGATTTTCAGATTATATCATTGTGTGTGCTATTTGATCTAGGTTTTGTTTATCAGCTACGGAATGTAGCCACTTTCTGCAGCTAATTAGCAATTAGCAATTCGCAATTGTTTTCATTGTTCTGTAGGCTACAGGTGTCGGTAGGAGAAACGAGACACATGGGTAGTTCAGAAATGATCCACACATGGACGAGGTCCTATTTGGTTAGCCGAATTTGTGAAGAAAAGTACTAATCAAAGGGTGGTCAACAAAAAGCCCTGTGTCAACTAGGACTCTATTCGAGCACGCAGGGAAGCCTGAAACTGTTTCAAATTCATGGACTCGTTTTTGCCACCTGCAGGTCATCTCCATAACGCAATCTAACATCCTCTTTGCATAGATTTACTAGTCATGGGAACAAAGAGGTTGAATCCTCCGATTCTGAGTTGTTCACGTGTCCACTGCTGAAGCAATTTCTCCAAAATACAGATATCTATTTCCTCTTTAAATATAAGCGTTTGCAACGCAAGTATTTAGTTTTGATATTTTTTTTTTAGCGTTATTTTGCTGTTGTAACCGAGAGATATATCCTCTGTTTCATAATAGAAAAAACTCTATTTTTCATGACTGTTTAAGTGTGGTTTGAAGTGAAGTGACAACATGTTAATCCAAAGCTGTACATAGGGCCCCTATTGGCTAAGTTTTTTCTTTCATTTGGTATAGTTTTCATGCATATTTTCTCTTACTTGAGTTGTACATATTTCATGTTTCGTTTATGGTATTAATTGTTTTACTCCTGTACATGTTTTTGCATCATTTTTATATTTTCCACTAACACTGATTAGTGCATTTTAGGATAGGTTATGTTCGACATTTACAATGTAGTTCTTGCATCAAGTGGTGATCTGAGACTTGCTTCCTCTATTGAACTTTAGTTTTTAATTCTAGCTATTATGCTTTCATTTTAGTGAGATTTTTTTACTCCCTTTAAATAGTTTAGATATCATTTCTTCATGCTATATGACGATATGTCCAGAGCCTTTAGCTTAACCCCATTTCAAAATTTAATTTCCGAGCTATTTTGATTATAGGTGAAGTAATTTGATTTTGCTTTCATTAGTCTGCAAGTAGATAGTTTAGATATCAATTCTTCATGCTATATGATGATATCTTCGTAGCCTTTAACTTAACCTAGTTTTAGAAGTTAAGTGGCGAGCTATTTTGATTATAGGTGAAGTAATTTGGTTTTAGTTTCATTAGTCTGCATGTATATAGTTTACATATCAGTTATTCATGCTCTATGATGATATCTCCGGAGCCTTTAGCTTAACCCCATTTTAGAAGTTACTTGGCAAGCTATTGTGATTATAGGTGAAGTAATTGATTTTGTTTCATTAGTCTGCAAGTAGATAGTTTACATGTCATTCCTTAAGTGCCATATGATGATATTTCTAGATTCTTTAGCTTAACCCCATTTTAGAAGTTAATTGACGAAATATTGTGATTATGGGTGAAATCAGTGACTAGTTTTCAGCTTCTTTACTTTTTGGTTTTGAGTGCAATAGTTTGTTAGATTTCAATTATGTAATTAGATGGACAGTAGAGACAATAACCTCATTTTCAGTACTTTATCTTTAGCTTGATTTATGTAGCTACATGTTTTACACTTTTGTTCAAAACTTTGATTTTGTACACAACATGTTTTGAAATCTTTGAAGTTCTATGTTTGGAAATTACCATAAGACATAAACCTTGTCTTTAATCCTATATCCACACTTGATCTTTAAAAGTATCCTTAAAACTTTAGAATATGATTTCCATTTGCATTAAACACTTTAGGAGACCAACAAGAAAAAAACCCTAAAACAAGATAAAAACTGAAAACAGTAAGGTAAGAAAAAGGTTGTCTTGCACATACAATGCACTACACTTCATCAGTTTATGACTCTCGGATTGATAAGTTATGTAGCAATTTAGGAAACACTAAATTGTCGGCGAAGTGTAATTAGGTAGCCTATTTCTTAAATTTAAAAAAAAAATAGCGAAAAATTGATAATTTCTTGAAGTATGCTCTCCTCTGCACCTAGTGTGATCTGGAGGATTAGAAAAGAGAGTTATTAGTTCAATAATTTCTTGAGTATGCTCTCTTCTTGCACCTAGTGTGATCTGGAAGATCAGAAAAATGATTATTATCCCAATAAAAAAATCATTACAAGTACCATAATTCATGTTCATATAACATTTTTTTTTTAAATTAATCAATTTAATTAAAGGGTAGAAAAGACAAAACTACATTTGAGATAAATGTTAACCCTTGAATTTGTATTTTGTGTCTAATATTTAAAAGATTAAAACTGTATGATTTCTTATTAAAATTTCTATTTCATGTGTTTTTTGAAATGGCATATACATGTAAGAATTTTTTTTTTCAATGTTTGTATGTGTAGTGTGTTTTCTGAATGCTTATTTGCTAATGTATGTTTTTAAATTTTTGTGAATTACTTATTTGAAATTGTACGTTGTGTGTTTATTTCAATTTGTATATTGCTTGCTTGTTTATTTGAAATTGTACTTTGTATGTTTTTCTTTACTGGAAATTGCATATATATATATGTGTGTGTGTGTGTGTGTGTGTGTGTGTGTGTCAATGTTTATTTCTGAATATTTGTATTGTCTCTAGCTTGAAATTGAAATTGTGTTTTTGTAGTATTGAATTCTGATTGTAATTAACTTCATAGTGTAAATTTGATTTTTTATATAAATTGTATGTTTTTACATTGTATATTGTGTGTTTACTTATTTAATGTTGCATTTGCATTTCTAAGTTGCTTTTTTTGTATTGACTTTGGAATTGTATAATATGTGTTTTTCTATTTGAATTTGTATTTTGTGTTAAATATTTAAAATTTTAAAATTGTATATTTGCTTATTTAAATTTGTATCTTGTGTGTTGTTTGAAATTGCATATACATGTGAGAATTTGTTTTGTCAATGATGTATCTTTGTATGTATATGTGGTTTTGTCAATGTTTGTTTGTTAATGTATGTGTTTAAATTTTATATTCCATTGCATTTGAAATTGCTTAAGTATGTTTACTAAGTGTTTTGCCAATAAATGCTTGTTTTTGTTATGTTGATTTATATTAGCAATGAATTCTAATATAAACTTGAACGTGTGTATTTTACATATATTTTCTTAAATGTTACCTTTTTATTGTATTCTATTAGAATTTGTATTTTGTGTTTAATATTTCAAAATTTAGAATGCTATATTTGTTGTGTGTTGTTTGAAATTGCATATACATGTGAGAATTTGTTTCGTCAATGTTTGTTGATGTATATTTGTATGTCTATGTGGTTTTGTCAATGTTTGTTTCTTAATGTATGTGTTTAAATTTTCTATTCCATTGCATTTGAAATTGCTTAAGTATGTTTACTAAGTGTTTTTCCAATAAATGCTTGTGTTTGTTATGATGATTTTTATTAGCCATGAATTCTATTATAAACTTGAATGTGTATATTTTACATAGATTTTCTTAAGTGTTATCGTTTTATCATATTCTATTTGCATTTGTATTTTGTGTTTAATATTTAAAAATTTAAAATTGTGTATTTGCTTATATATATTTGTATTTCGTGTGTCGTTTGAAATTGCATATAGATGTGAGAATTTGTTTTTCCAATGCTTGTTGATGTATCTTTGTATTTGCATGTGCCTTTGTCAATGTTTGTTTGTTAATGTATGTGTTTAAATTTTATATTCCATTGCATTTGAATTTTCTTAAGTATGTTTACTAAGTGTTTTGCCAATAAATGTTTTTGTTTGGTATGTTGATTTGTATTAGTGATGAGTTTGATTATAAACTTGAATGTGTGTATTTTACATATCTTTTCTTAAGTGGAATGTAATTTTTCCATGCTATTATATTAAGTAACATATACATATTTCATTGGACATGCATAGTTTGGACCTATGGGTTTCTTTGAGTAAAACAATATCTAAATAATTGTAGCTAACATAAATAAGAAGCACAAATTTTATGTTCAAATCTATATGGAACTAGCGTCAAAGTTGTGAAGAGTATGCACACATGCAATACAACTTATTGTATGCATGAAGAAATCATACATTAATAATGGTATGACCTCCATAAGTAGGTCAATGGGACTATCACCCAAAAGTAACAATATGTAATGGAATTTTGAAACCTTCTCCTAATGCGTGCGATTAATATTAGTAAGACAATATTAAATACAAGTTCAAGGCAACATTATTGATTTGAATCAAACTCCAATGTGTCAACTCAAAGCATGCAACCACAAAATTCACAACCTTGATTTGCATACCCATTCAAATATGGATGGAGTTCCACTGATATCTTACAATATGTCTTTCCAAGATGCAACAAGAAAAAGATGCTAGATATTACAAAGGTACTTCATATGGGAAGTGATAATATTAAAATAATTTGTATGTATTTATAAAATTTATATCAAAAATAGATTGGATATGGTGGTGTTTATGCACTTCAATTAAAAATAGAGCAATCCAGTTGTAGTCTAATGACTAGTAAGAAGTACGCTAGGTTTGGAGCATGACTATCTGAATTAATTAAAAAATTCTTGATAAAGCCAAAATGTTTCGCATTAAAATAGTCATGCAGATCTAAGGATCTTATGCTAATAAAATAATACATGCACCAAAGGAGTGATATATAAAAATGGCTCTAGAAGGAAGAATAATAAACTGTGCAACAAATCGTTGTTGAATCAATAGGATGCTTTAACCATATTGGATAGTTAGGTGGGACTATTAATCAGGATGGTTGTACTCAAGCATATAATATGAAATGTACATTTTATACCACTATCAAAAAATCTTGAAGAAGTTTCCTGGCTAGATTGCCTTAATAGTGTTGTTGGTTCTAAATAGGAAAACATAAAAAATATTTCCTAAACGATGAAAGAATTCATTTGATAATTGATAAATGAGTTATATTATTTTGCTTCCAGCAATGATTTAATGTTTAAGATGAAGTGTAAAATGTGAATAACTTAGGTTCACAACTTGGTAGGCATAGTACCTAGAAAACTTGGAGCATGTGGAATTAAGAGTATGGTAACCTTCATTTATAACTCATGTATGGGAGATGTATCTATTTTCATATTTATTGTTCAATTGGTTTTGAACATACACTAAAGTATTCATGGCCAACAAGGTGTAGGAAGAAGTGTAAATAGAACAATAGTAAATCATATGACATGATTAGTTTATGTGTAAAGTACTTTTGAGTACCAAATAATTATTTTCTTAACAACAAGGCTAAAAGTTGCTATTAAAACTCAAGTATAATACTGAAAGTCATACTATATTAAATGCTTACTTTATGATTTGGCAGAGGTCATTAAGACCCGTTTTAGCGACCAAGTAAATTCCAAAACTCAAAGTTATTGGTATGATAATGTTGTAGTATTAATGAGTTTGATGAAATTATTCTGCAACCACAAAACACATGAAAGGGATTAGATAAATAAAAGCACCTAAATACATTCACATAAAAAAATATATTTACTTATGCTCGAATAATAGAAATTGAACAAGACCATGAAATTCCTTAATTTCCTATCGCCAAACCGAGCATGGTTTAGTCAAAATTGCCTAAAGGTAATATGAAAAATTAAAGGAATATTTGGCATAATACTAGCATGGTTGAAAACGTCTGGATGAAAGATATTTCATGCTATGGACATTGAAATTAGGTACACATGTACAGGTCATAATGTGTACAAACAATATATATGGTACTGGTATGGATGCATGTATTGCATGATGATATATTACATGTATAGTTGTGTGTGTGTAATGCACACTATGTGTGGGTGCACATGATAGAAGAAAAGCCACTAGGTGATTGTCTGCTATGGCAATCGACTCAGAGTGCGTACTGAAAAAAAAAGCTAAGAAGTGATTCAAGGATAAGTATCAATGTTTTATTTAAGTTGTCTATGAATGTGATTATGATTTTGATCTATGTCGATTATAGGTTATCTATAATTGATGGTACATATGATTTTGATGGTTATGTTTTTGCTAATTTGATATGATATTTTATACATGTTGATTAGTCAAATGTGTTATTTTTACTTGTTGTGACTAATGTAGGGGAATTGCAGGAAGCAAGTGGTTGACAATAACACAAAAGAATTAGAAGAATGTAAGGAAAGAACATGAATTTCTTGAAACACAATGAAAACGAGGAATTATATTTAAAAGTTGGGAAACATAACCCATAGTTGCCCGAATAGTAGTATTGTAAATCAAGTTAAGATATTAACTATGGTAAAGAAAGTTGAGTTTCTATGTCTAAAATCTCTCGCAAAATTGATTGAAACAAATGCTACCAGTTGCAATGGAGGGAGATGTGTGGGTAAAACTCTTTTGTAACTGATATATATATATATATATATATAGGAAGAGGTGCATGAGATGGCGAGGCTGTGGGAATTTATAAATTCAGAAAAAACTATGTGTGAACAAAGGAAAGAATATTGTAAGATGTAGTAATACACCAAGGACGATGTAAATTTAAGGGCGGGAGTATGTAACCCCCTCCATTATATGCTCTACTAACCTAAGCTAAGAAAAGCTAGGTCCGAGGTGTAACAATGAAAGTAAATGCTTTATGCTTAAATAAATAAAGCTAATATAAAACGTTTGGAAAGGGGGACACCAAGAGATGAGGTTCTTTCCAAATAAAATCCCATCAGTGAATGGGAATGGATAACTCTTTCATGATAAGAATTCTAGATCCCATTCTAGATAAGTTTAATGGATTTGGAGATAATTATTCATTAATTTACTTGACCTTAACTAGGTCGGATTTGGGTTTTGCAGTCAGTGTCTTCAGTGAATTCATTTCAAAGAGTCTTAAGACCCATTGGGTTGAAACGAAAGGCGTCTTAAGGTATCCTCAAGGAACCTTACACATTGGTATTAAATATACTAATTCATTTGATTTTAGAGTGACAGGTTTTTCAAATTCATACTGGGCCAGAAAACTAGATGACTGATGATCAATAAAAGGTTATGCATTCAACATTGTTTCTGGGGTCATTGCATGGAGCAACAAAAAGTAGAACATTGTATGCTTGTCTTTAGTAGAAGCCAAGTATCATGCAATGTGTGCTGTGAAGAATTTTGGTTGAGGAGACTTCTCCATGATTCCAAAGAAGAACAAAATATGCAAGAATTATCAGATGTGACAACCAGAGCTTGATCAAACCTACAAAAAATTGAGTGTTTCATAAAAACACAAAGTGTATTGATACGCATTTTCACTTTGTTAGAGAGAAATTTCAATCAAAGGAAAAATTAAATTTAAGTTATCTAGGGAGATGTTAGGAGTACTAGTCGACCCTTTCTCCATTAAAGGGGAGTTTTCAAATTTCACTTTGTTAGAGAGAAGATTCAGTCAAAGGAGTTTTATATTCAATATTGTAATACTTGTGATAATGTTGTAGACATTTTTACTAACTCCCTTGGAAGAATTAAATCTAAGTTATTAAGGGAGATGCTACGAGTACTAGTCAACCCTTTCTCCCTTAAAGGGGAGTGTTGAAATTAATGGAGAAATTATTATTGGAGAGAGTTCCTTCATTAGTTGTGTGTGAGACTTAGTTTAGGGATTAGTTTCTACATTCTACGTGGTTGTTCTAACTCTCCTACTTGCATGTAAACTACATATATTCTTGATTATTAATGATGAAGTGTAGAGTGTTCTTGTGAGCTGCACAAATTCTTGAATATATGTTTGTTTTGTTTGATCTCTAACATCTATAATACCTTGTTAAATATGGTTGTGCTGTTGATTGCTTATAAGTATTGTTGTGCTGACTTGCCTTGTAAACTTTAAAATAAGCATACTAGTTGGTTGACCTAGTATTAGCTAGGTCATTATACCATAAAGAAACTAATTTTATTCTTGAATATGTGGCGCAGTGTAGAAAACGACCACATTCAGATTTAGTTTCCCTCCGATTGAGATGGTAATGACACGTTATTGATTCATTATGATGTCAGAAAATATTCCACCGCTATATGGGACCACTGCGTAGCACGAGGAGGATCAAAGGACCATTATCCGTCATTGTTACGATGTCAGAAAATATTTCAACCGTCTTCGTGAAATATTTACTTCGTTAGAAAGATGCTTTCCAAGAACTTATCATTGTTAAACTTTTTCAAGGAACATTATGCAACATAGATACATGTTTAGTGTTTAAATTTATCATAAAATTTTAATTGAAGAATGAATCGATAATAAAATTATATTAAGGGTGGTTTCTTACATAATGCAGTTATAAATTTTTAAAATAAAAGGTTTCCATGAGGTTAAATTAAATTATATATTTTCTAAGATTTAAATTACACTTAAAAAATATGGCTTAAATTAAATTATTTTATTTTCTAAAAATTTAAATTAGTTTTTTTTTAATTATGTTTTTTCAAATATAATAATTTTCAATTATTTATTTTATAATTTACTAAATTTTTAATTTAATCTTATTAATAAATCTATATTTTAAAATAAAAATTAATTAATATATATTTTTAATTGATTTTTCTAATTAATATAAAAGTTTAGATTTTTTTGTATTTAAATAGTTATAATTTATTATATATAAATTTGTGGGGCATTTCAATTGGTGACCTACTTCTTATGAAGTATTATGTAAATCATGAGATTTAAGGTTCACATCTATGTGTGGATCAAGACAACGAAGAAATAGTATTATATATCACTTTAAAAAAGTGATACAATAAAATCATAAGGTTCAAGGTTCAAATCCCCCTGTGGGTTAAGCCAACAAAGAAATAGTATTATATATTGCTTTTAAAAAGTGATATACTAGTATATAGTTCAAGTACATATAATGGTTAAGAGCACGCCACAAGCTCAAATCCCAAGGTATATTGGCTATCAATATGTAATATAATCCAACAACATGGCCAATAATGTAATCCTACAATGGGTATTAAAAGTGTGAAGTAAATAGTGAAGCCAAGAAAGAAATAGTATTATATATTGCTTCTAAAAAGTGATATACTACTATATATTTTGAAGTAGATCTAAATGTTAAGAAGCATTACACAGTTCAAATCCCAAGGTAATGACTATCATATAACATAATTCAACAACAATGGCTAATAAGTAATCCTATAACATGGTATTTAAAATGTGAAGTAATAGTGATGCATTTGGTCTTGATTTGGCATCAAGAATAACCCACAAAGATTATTTTTCACTAAAATTTCCACTAGAATTATTTTTTGTTGAAATATGCATGCAAAAAAAAATATTCTTATAAATAATGCACATATAACTGTAAATAAGAGTATATATTTTGTATTTCTTTCTTTTTTAATCTAGGAGAATGTGATAAGTATTATGGGTTCTAGTTTTGATGATTATCATGGATTGAATTTTATTTGCAATTAGATCCATTTAATTTATATGACTTCGCTAGTTTGTTAATTTGGGTTAATATTTTCTTTTAACTTAAATTGAAAATAAACTCCAAAATAGATATGCCTATAATTTACTAATCCTAAGAGTAAATTGAAGATGTGAGAGACTGCGTTGGAATCAGTTTATTGCAGTGGAAGCGTTGTGGAAGGTATGTAATTGAAGAGAAAATTTTTCTTATTGAGCAAAATGTTTATGCAAACTGCCATAAGTTTGGTAAGCGGAATTGGAAGGGCGCACTTATATATATATATATATAATTGATATTTGGTTGACTATAATGAAAGGTTGAAGTTACATAGTCTTGTGCAGGCCCAAACGTCATTAAAATGGTGATGTTAGTGTGTCAGACTCAGTCAATTAATTTCAAATTGAGTATTACAATATGGGTGCTTTGTTTCATTGAATCTGGCCATATATGAATGAATCGATATGAATGGGTGCATGTATAAGATTTGGTTGAATAATGTTAAGTTGTTGAAAAAAACCCAAGGGCGCATTTGTTGTTGATTTTGATTGTATTAAAAATTCCATGTTAATGTCAGGATGGAAATGATGTGATCAGATTTTCTAAATCTGATATAGGTGAGGATTTGAATGTTATCTTAAAAGATGCATGTAAATCCAAGCTTTGGTTGGAATTTAATCAATGGGTTTTTTTTGAGAAGATGGTTTCATAGTCATGGTTTTACAACCATAAAATCATAAATGGGTAAGATAGCTTCCGAAAATGAAAAGAGCTTGAAATGGTCCAGATTGGAATCTTAGTCTAAAAATGATTGCAATGTATGCACAACATAGTGAAGATGCTAGTTATTGCAGGCTAACCCTGCGTCATGTAAGAAGAACTATGTCCAAATAAAGGATTCCCATAATAATAGTGGGGGTGAATCTTCATCGATAAACATATTTTTATATATAATATAACACCAATAATAATAATAATAATATATTTTAGTTAACTTTTACGAAATTTTTAAGATGGTTAATGCAATATGTATTATGGGGTTAGTGTTTTGATTCTTATCATAGAGTGATGGCTATAGCAATTTTCAATCCATTTAATTACATGGTCACAATAGTATCAATTTGAAATAGAATTACATGCATGGATGTCTCTCAGTGATATCTCCATTTCAAATAATTAGATCAAAATAGAACTAAGATGTATTAGTTGTAGGATGGTAATTGGCCCTAGTTTTTAAGTGGCTTACAACATGCAAAAAATCATTATACTACATCTTTATTCCACACAGAGTATTCTCTTATATCTACGTTTCACAACATAATCCCACAACTTCCCCATGGTAATATAATTATTTTACAATAAATAATTTCATAAAAAATATTTTTTTATCATTAAATTTTAATAGAATGAGTAAATAGATCCTAAAAATTAAAACTTTATTATTTTTTTAAAGATAAGTGAATAAAATATATAAAAATAATATTTTAAAATGTAATTATGATAATTTTATATTCTTTTTATAAAATGTTCATATTTTGGTAAGAGAATGTTATTTTTTTTTCATTGGTAAAAGTTTACTCTTTCCTTATTGAATTATAGCACTAATTTTCAATTTACAGTATGATGTTAGCAATACTAAATAATGGCCAAGCACATTGTTGGTTGTTCATAAGTTATCTATAGTTCATTTCGAACTTTATTTTTATCCTATATATGAAGAAAAAGATTGGGAAAACTCATAGAATGGAAATAACATTCTCAATGTGCGGGTCACCATCCTACCTTTTTCTATGTACATAATAGTTTGTTTTTTTTATTTTCTCTTAGTACTTATTTATTAAAATCAAAATTGAACCATTTTCCTCTTTGAATTCACCTGCTTAATTTCTTATTTAAGAAAATCAAAAGTAGGCATCATAATG
>APFE031176930.1:0-30705 GCA_000404065.3 Pinus taeda
GAGTTATCCGTGTATTTTTTTTGTTCTGGCAAAAGATAGAGGTTCAAATTCGTATAACTTGGGCATCTAAGGAGTGTTTCCTTCTTAATCATACGGCTTTGAGTGAAAATTTTCAAAGCTTGTAGGTATTCTGGGTGTTTCCAGTAAAGATTGATATCGAAGCTCTTCTATACTTCTCAAATATCTTGACCTTCGAGATATTTTAATGTCATGTCTCAACATCCGTCTGTCTTTTCTTTTGATATCACGAGCCGTGGTCTCCACCAGAGAGATGAAAGACGAAAGCGAAAGTAACGTTTTGGAGAACATTTTGTTTGCTTATGGTATCAAGCGTAGAGATTGAATTGGGAAAGCTCGAAGTTGGTTGTAGTCTGGAATACAGTTTAGCTGATTGTATATTGAATATTTTAGTGGAGACCGAAGGAAAGGTTCTCGGAACTGTTCAATTTAGGAAAAAAAAATCTAGCTAGTTTCGATCTCTAGTTCTTGTTAAAGGGGTCATTTTAATTTTTTGTATTCTGCCGACCTCTGGTGGGGATTTTGCTAGTTTCCTTTCAGGAAAATTTTAGTGTAAACTGTTGCAGTACGGAGGCCTGTAAAGAATCTCTAGTGCCGTTAGCTGCTATAAAGACACTCCATTTATCAAGTTTCAAAGAAAAACTGAGTGCTTCTGTTTTATTATGGTACAGTCAACGACAGAACAATTTCAAATGCATCTATTTACAAAGTTTCTTTACGGAATTATTTATTATTGCTAGTGATTGACGTTTTCATAGTGTCAACCTTATCTGAATTGGATCACTTTTGCTTTTTGACACAGGATTTTATTTGAATTCGAGCAAAGGTTTTATTCCTTGTAGAAAGATTCGCCAGAATTGATTTTTACGATAGACGTCGAAGTGTAAATTTGTGAGTCTGTACAGCCCAATCTTGTACATGCTTTATAGATTTATTATTTTCATGATAATAGAGTAGATCGGTCACTTGGTAAATCTATATATCTATTATTTTCATGATAGTAGAGTAGATCGGTCACTTGGTAAATATTATGCTATCATCTGGATTTTGTAAACTGTGGGGGTTTGCATAAAAATGTTCCATCAGGGGTGGAATAATGATTGTAATTATATTTTTTTTTTTTAGTTTTGTGTTTCTTGTTGGCAAATGAGTCTTGAATGTGCAATGAGTAAGACTTGAAAGTCTTGAACGTGCGATGCATGTAAGATTTGGAAGTCTTGACTTGAAGATAGGTGGCTGGATTGATGTTAAGCAGTGAAGGATTGGATATTATGAAGATGTACCAACCACGAGTGTGTGAGGGCAGCCAGTTTGGGTTGTGTGAGTGAAACCTTGTTTGGGTGAATAAACTTTCTGAAATCCACGTGAAATTGATGGCCAGGTAGTTAAGTGAAAACATATCTTACTCTATGCCCCAAGGGGTTAACTCTGTTAGTTGAAGTTGAACTATTTGCTTAAGGCATTTTGCTGACAGAAAGGCTGTAGGTCACCAGTTCAAATCTGGTTGAGTCCATTGTGGTTGCTAGTGGCTATTGTGGTTGGTGGTTGAACTGCCCTCCATCCAGATATTCCAGGGAAGAGGGGGAATCCTGTAAGATTTTCCTTGGAATAAAAAAACATATCTTACTATGATCTTTACCAAGGAGAGATTCGAGAATAACCACCCTTTAATGCCTTAGCAAACTAGACTAAAAAGTAATGGGTGGTATTATCTTTTTCATCTGCCTCCTTAACCATTTTTCAGTTTATCTTGCTGCAATTGAGAATGTAAGATTCTTTAGCTAACATCTTCTATCTCTAGAAAGTGGGTTCTTGGCATGTTGTCTACGATCTTTGGTTTGCTGTCTGTGAAGTTTGGATCATGAAAATCTGGAATCAGCTATATTGCTGAAAGTTTCTTCTGCTATTATTAGTGAGAATGTTTCTAGCTTTGACTGGTTGATGTTTCCCATTAAGAGATTGAGTTGCTATGTTTGTTTTTTTTCTAGTTGATGAACTAGGTAGGAGGCCATGGTTGGTTGATGTTCCAAGCATAAGTAGATGTAATACATTGCTGCAGAGAAGGAACTGAGCCATCCCTTAACTGTTTGATGCTCTGTAACAAGTTCTGAAGCTGTAGCAGAAAGTGCCCTTGTCATGGTTGATGGTCTCCGTTTTCCTAAATTGTCAGCTATGCCCAAGAAGAAGTGTGTATGCTGATTCGTATTGTCAAAGCCTCAGTTGATGATGGGCACATCACTTGGGTTGGGTTTTTGTGTTTTATGGGTTCTCTCATGGCCTCATGTCAAATCCTCAGCCTGGAGGATCTTCCTTGGGTGGAGTCTATGAACTGTCCAGTCCCCATGTCATGGACAAAGATAAGCTTTGATTGTATCTTCTTTTCAGAGTTTGTTTGGCCTTTTCTGCTTTCTAGGAATCAAGGATGGAGACTGGGTTGGAACTTCCTCAAAATCATTAAAGTTTTGCTAGGGACTTGACTGTTCTGGCCATGAACATGGTCTTATGCGGAAATTCTTATAACTCTTAATGTTTTCCAGGAAAAATGAAAATCTAGAATAGTGCCAGGTTTCAAATAGCCTTCTAGCTAGTTTATAGGAAAGGTAGTCAACTTGAAACTCTTTGTAATTCTTCTTACTTTTGCATGTGATTTGGCTCATTCTGACTTTTTTGCTGAGCAAAGGATTTTGTTTTGGGATGAAATTGAGTGAGCCTCAAGAGTCAAAATCCTCAATTTCCTTTTGCAGATTTGAAGTAGTTTTCATTTTCCTTTTGTTCTTAATCTTCATACATATTGCTCAAACATCAATTTTCTTACACAGGTAGATTTGTTTCAATTCGATGGCACCAATTTCGTTGCCTCCTGGCTTTGGTTTCCACCCAACAGATGAAGAACTCGTTGCTTATTACTTGAAGAAGAAAGTACACGGCCATAAGATTGAGCGTGACATTATTCCTGAGGTGGACCTTTATAAGTGCGAACCATGGGATTTGCCTGGTAGGTTGTATTTTGATTCTATTTCTTTTGTTTTCTGTTATGTTTTAGGTCTTTTATCTTCAAGCTAGTTTAAGAATTTTATGTACTTTATCCTTAAGGTAAGGCTGCTGCCTTAAATTAAGTTTGAGCAGTCTAGTGATTTTGTTTTTTAAGCTCCATATCTGCGTGCATCACATATTGCCTTATTGGTAGACGATTGAAACAAGTGTACATTTCTTTAGCAGCTTGAGTATTCAATAATTGAACTTTGTCTTCTCTATTCAGGTTTCTGGTTGCTAACTAACATTTAATTTTGAATTTGATTCTCCTGCTATTTTGGATAGCTATGCTCTGGAGTCACTGAAACACCAATAATTGTGCTGGTTACTGGGCTGACTTGAATATCTTGTACTTTGGCAGATAAAATTTGCCTTCAAAGCAAAAATCTACAGTGGCATTTCTTTAGTCCGCGCGATAGAAAGTATCCAAATGGCTCACGTACTAACAGGGCCACTGAGGCTGGTTACTGGAAAGCAACTGGTAAGGACCGAAAAGTTACATCTCAGCGGAGCACAATTGGAACAAAAAAGACACTAGTATTCTACATGGGTCGTGCTCCATTTGGAGAAAGGACAGATTGGGTTATGCATGAGTATCACCTCGATGAGAAGGAGTGCCAAGCAGCAGGTTTACAGGTGTCCTGTCTGTCTCTTCTTCTTTGGATGTTGATATTTTTCATTTGTAGCCATTAAACCTGTGGGAAGTATATGACAATGTTGAGTCCCTCTGCACCATTAAAGTTGTTGGTATTACGAGATACTGTCTCTCGGGGAGTTTCTTCAGTTATAACTTATTTCAGATTGCTTTAAATGTCATTAAGAACTGTTTGAATAGTCAGTATTGATGGAATTACTTTTGCAGGATTCTTTTGTCTTATGTCGTGTGGTCAAGAAAAATGGATTAGGAACAAAAAGTGATGACCAGTCTGTTGCCCCAACTGAGAAAAATGATTCAGATGGTGCAAATAACAACACATTACCTGGCAATCTGGCTGAAACATTCTGTACTGGACATCAATCACCAGTTTTGCAAGAAGGTGAAAATAAATCAAACTTAAAACTGCCATCTGAAACATCATCTGAGAATTTAAATGACATGAATGAAGAGAGTGTTGAGAGATGGTTAGATATTCTTCTGGATGATCCCGATCAAAATTGCAGCATTACATCTCCAGCTGAGTTGACAAATAATGCAAAGGTATATAGCTTACTTCTTTTTGTTACAGTAATATTGCAAAGGTCAAAGTTCCTGGTAGATGTCACAATTCACTTTCATATAATAAGTATTTAGAAAGTCTAATTTTTGAAATAATCTATTTATTGCAATTCATGCAAAATTTTACTGTGTTTATGTTCTGCATTCAAATCTACACTTATAGAAGGTTTAACATTCCAGTATATTGCTTTTGTCCTCCTACTATGACATTTATACTGACATTATATTCATAAATAACATACATCGATACTTTAATTCCGTCCATGAGTACTATAGGTCACTTTTTCTGACCCTTCATGGAAGAGACATCAGTTTGAAGTAATTATATGAAAGATGATGTGGAGTGATGTTAAACTCTGATAGAAGAAACTAACTTATGTACCTTTGCTAGGATGGTTGTCAAAGAAATGAACCTCAGTGGAGGAAATACTGCATCTGTGACACTAAAATTTATACCAGTGTATTTTAATTGGGTTACTCAATTGGCATTGAAAGCAACCTTGGTTCAGCCATTTATTTTTCCACCATAAATTTTCAATGAGCAACTATTTTTTGTTTTTGTTTTTGTCTTTTGGTTATTGTTGTAAGTATAACGGGCAATTCAAAATTTGGGACATTCTCCTCTACCTGATCATTTTCAAATATATGGTGGAATTCTACCTGTCCTTGCAGATCCAAGATGAGCGCGTCATTTTTAGCGAGAGCTTTGATCTCTTTTCTTGGTTCTTCTAAAAATTTATATCCACCTCTTGGATAAGAACTTGGAGTTACATTATCCATTTCTCCGAGGCATTTATAACATTTATTGCAGGTTCACAGTTGTTCCTTGATATTCGTTTGTGTTTTTTCATGATGTCACATCTCATATTTCATTAATGAACAATGGAAGAGTACACCATGTAGTATATATCATTGGGCCAAGCTGTGGTTATAGCCTACCTCTCCTCACATATGCAAGGAATGCCAGTATATCTTCTTTGGCCCTTATTCTGAAGAGAGGTTCTACACTCTTTTTAAAATTCCAATTCTGGCTGAAATCTATGCTGCTTACATTGATCTAACATCTGCAATCTTTCCCAAATGAAGGGGGAGGCATTCCCGTTCAGTAGCACATCTTTTTTTAGCCTAAAAATAGATGCTCATCAAGCTTAGGTGTTCTATATACCTCTGCTAGGCTGCCTGATCATCCATCCATCCCCAAACTGACTCCCTCCCAAAGAAGACTGACAAAGAGATTGTTGCACTCAGCGGTAATCGATCCCAAAATGCTCTAGCAACTCCACATTCCCACAACACATGCTATTTTGTGAAACCAGACAGCAACCATTTATTAGGCCTGAGTGGTGGAGCCTATCTTTGACCGCTGGGGTCTAGTTAAGAACCAACTATCCAAGTAGTCTAGTTGTAAGGTCATTCCTTGAACATTATTTTGAAGCCTTCCACTTTGCTTTGCTACTTGTTGCTATGCTTCTGATTGTTGCTTGATTTTCTTTGAGAAACTTCTTGACTCTTTAATCCGTTCTCTTTGTTTTAGTTATGCTGATCAAGCTAATACTATCATCTTTGCTTTAGTTGTCATGTCCTATGCAGATTCCTGTAGTTGGTTCTTACCTATTTTCCATGGTGTTACTGCCATTGTGGAATGGTTATTAGAAATTAAGAAGAGATAATATCCCTCCATCCTAGGTAATGAACTCAAGGCTTTGACATCAATATAGCTACTTGTTAATTGTTACGTTTGCAGGCAGCAGAACCAAACCAACTCGCACTGTATTCTCAAGAATATATAAAAGTTCCAATGAGTAGTCAACTACTGCTCTGAATGCATTTAGGATGCTTTTGTGCCTAGTTTTTGAGATTACTTTCCTTTTTAGAGAAACAAATTAGGACAGGATACATGTTTTTAGGATGGCTGAATCAAGCACCATAAAAATGCTAGTTGCCTCCATTTGTTTTGTATTTATTTTAAATTGTTAATAGCTTTTTTATTAACCTAACATGGTGAACTTGTAACAAGCTTCGTGAGGTAGAGAAATTCAAATCCACTTTGCTGAATTGACTAGCTGGTCTAGGCTAGGGATATAAAAGCCTTGGCAGGAAGAGTAGATGAGGTCATTTTGACAATAAGGCTCTTAAAAAAATCCAAACCCTGGCTTATTGTTTAGCATTATTATGCAATTGTTCATTCTTTTAAACTCAAACTAAAATGCATCACTTTGCTAATCTACATACCACAACTATGTCACTAAGCCTGCTTTCTTTTCCATGTCGATTTGCATAAATTTGTATCTGATATGGATACTACTTGGATCTGTATTAAGTACACGAAACAACCTGGATGTAACCTGAATACGGGTTAAACATAAATAATAAAAATGACACTAGCCTTTCAAGTATAATTAAGAGAAAACCTGTTAAAAAGGTATAGAGATCTTTCATAGTATTTTTTTGTTAGTTTTGTTGACAATATCTACACAATCTTGAATAGTTAAT
Source organism: Pinus taeda (assembly GCA_000404065.3). NCBI lineage: Eukaryota > Viridiplantae > Streptophyta > Pinopsida > Pinales > Pinaceae > Pinus > Pinus taeda. Next base: position 6,761 of record APFE031176930.1, read on the forward strand.
GGTTTAATAACATGAAGAGCACCAACTCACTCAAATGGTTAACTGGTAAATGATTTGGTCAATGCACTCTTCATATTAGTGTAAAGATGTTTGTAGGCTTCAAATTGAAATGCTTATGTTCTTAGATAGGTTTTATTTGAAAGTGCTTCCTTTAAAAGTTTAAACTTAGCAGAAGCATTGTAGTTGGCCCAAAGAGGTGAGGCACCATAATTGGTTCACTTGTGCAGGCGAAACAAACCCCAAGGGGCTTACAACAATCACTTTCATTTGGCTAAGCTTTTATGACAAGGGGGTACTATTTTGTCAGTCACATAGGGTTTGTACCCATCTGCTCATTTCATGTAGTGGGGGAATTGTACTTTTATGGGTTGCATGACATGCCACCAGCTTAACTCTGCTGAACTGAGATCGCCAATGATTGTTCTTATGTAGTTTTAGTAAAAGCAGTGTAATGAAACAATGTTATGGGTTTTGTAGTTATCTCTCCTTTAGAGGGCTTAGTAATTGAATGTGTCCACTAGAAAAACATAAAAATAACTTGCAACAGAACTTTAAAAATAATGAGAGCGATAACTAACCTCGAGGCAACTATTTCATAGGTATAGAGAAAGACAAACAATGATGGTATTTTCTGACCTCAAATGTATTCATGTTTTTTAATTGATGCAAAACAAGTTTAGGCTATATACGAGACAACACTGCCTTTTCGAATGCAACTAGGAGTGAACTTGTTAAAATGTGAAATCTCCAAAAAGTAGTAAAGATCCCAAATAAATTATTTAGGTTATAATTGTTATCACATTCTTGGATAACAAATTTAATAATTTGTTAGAAATGCTAAAAACTAATGGAGTTGTCTATAATGCGACTTTTTGGAGATTCCGGTGACGGAATCCGGCGAAAGAAATGAGGTTAAATCTTGATTTTTAGCAGTTAAAATGGTTTTTTAACTGCATATTTGGATTCAGCGCCCTGAAAAACCCCTGGGAGCCATTGATTGTGCAGAAACTAGCTATCAAACTTGGGATTCCAATGAATTGCTACCGGATTTTGACCGGAAAAATCTGCTGGAAAGGCTTTCAAAAAGTCGCGTTATAGACTACTGCAAAACTAATAAAACTAAAACTCAAAAAAAATAAATGAAAAAGCATATGCCATGAATGTTAAAATGCACGAGATTAGTAGAAATAAATGAAAAGTGTGTGGATGAAAGCCTATCCTGAGCTCTACCTCCCTCATTACCCCTCACCCAATTATTGGGTATTGTGTTAGCTATCTAAAACAAAAGAACTATGATTAATTCAACCTGATGAGCAATAAAATGCTTTAGCTTTAAAGGGTTAGTGATGAATCGATGAAAGCTTGTAACCCAAGCAAATTTTGGAAAAGAGAGAAAATCAATGAAGAAAAAGGTGCACAAGGGAGGTGGTAAAAATAAGTTGAGGAAAGGGTTAACTCAAGTCTTATGACTGCTCCCTCTCCATGTCATAATGCTTAAGGATGTTGGAATTATATAATTGGTACAAAGACTAGGCATGCTCCATGAAGCAACCATGTGCACGTGTTGATTGATGGGTTAGCCTAGGAACTATTTCTCCCTTAAGGGTTGAAAGCACCTAATAGGGCTTTGTAATAACCCTCCCATATCTAAGCATGATAAAATGTTTACAAATCATAAGCTAGAAAGACATTTGAAGATGATGCTTGTGCAAAGTACTTTGATGTTTTTCACATTAAAAATGGTCCACTGTGATACTTCTATGATTATGGCACCTATGATGTTGATCTCACCTGATTCCATGAGTAGGTTTAGATGCTTGCTCCCAGGTATAGTTGCCATCCCTTGAGGGATTGAATGATGCTTCTCCAGTACTTTAGAGAGGACATCCAACCCCATTTGATGGTTAAATTGGGAACTAATGCCAGGACATTGGCCATCTTTTGAGGAGTGTTGACCTTGGGATGTTTCCAACAATGTTGATGACACTCTCCTCTCCTTCCAAGACTTGAAACATTGCACATTTGGGCCAAGGTATTGCTTAGTGAGGTGATGTACCCAAGACTCAAGAGATGGCATGATGCCCCTAGGTTGGCATTACACCTTCTTGTGGATGTTGCCCTATTTTTGGGATGATTTGATGATGATGATGATGACTTGAGAGCTCTTTAGAGGGGATGGTACACTGCTCTAGATGATGATGTTATGCCCTAGCTTCATGATGTCCTCTTCATTTGGCTTGGAGTGAAATGTGGGCTTATTTGATGAGGATGCTTTCTGGAGTGAGCCTTTGCTTGTTGCTTATGCACTTTTTGATGAGGAGATGTGGCTTTGGAGTGAGGAGCACCTTTTGAATCATACATGACCCATTTTGATGAAAAAGACACTTTTAGGAGGATGATGTCACCCTTGGAGGCAATTTTGGCTCACACTTGTGGGCTAGTTGAGGCTTGTTTTTATGGTTAATCATTGAAATGATTGTTTATTAGGTCAGCTTCTGACTTGCTTAACTTGTAATGACATACTTTAATATTTTTAGGGTTTTTTGTCTAATTTTACCCTATTTTGACTTGGTTGCTCTCATATAAGTAGAGGTAAGTCGATTTAGTGTTGGACCATTATCACACACACACTTACAGTTAAGAGAGTGCGCTCCAGTTGTCTCTTTTCTCTTGGTTGCTATGGAGCACTAAATGAACAATTTGTCTTGGGGAGGATATTTTGATTGAATGAATTTTCTCTTGGATGATAAATCGTGATTTTATGGTGATTTTGTGCAAATTTATTTAAGTATATTCTTCCATCTTGTATTTGATGTAGAAATTAGGGCTTTATTGAAATTGTCTCCAAATGTGCTGAATCTTTATGGCTGTAACATCTCCTTTGCAAGATTATCATCAAGTTTCCATTAAGAAACCTTAATATAGCTTCCTTGAATTTTATCTCCAATCTGATTGAAAATCATTAAGGTTTGTGAAGTAGAGAAAACTCACTGTAGCTTTTTCTTTATCTCATAAATCGCTCCATTGATCCTCTTCTGTGGACTTTGCCTTAGACTCCATTAGCCCCCATGATTGAGAAAGGCACTAGTCCACTATTGTGTCAGTCACTTTAAATGACAATATTCAAACCCTAATTTTTTTTAATGTTTTCTAGAGTGAATTAGGGTTAGGCTATGACAAAATCTGCATTGTACAACATTAATTACCATAGACGTTATAGTCCTAGGATTAGGTTTTGCATGTGCTAAATTAGAAAAGTATACATATTATTTTTCATACATTTTTTCAGCCATTAATTAGGGCTGATGTCTAGGGTTTTGTCTTGATGTTTTATGTATTTTCAGCAATTGAAATTTGTTTTAATTTGTTTCCTTGTTTATTATTAAATTTAGGCTCTTTTGTTTTTGCTGTTGTAAATTTAGCATGTTGTAATTGTGCTGCTAGAAACCCTAGTTTATAACAACAAATTTGTAATTTAAAGATAATGTGCTTGGGAACCTATTTAAGCCTCTCCAGGACTTGCTATGCCCTCTAGATTTAGCTATAGGGTCGTTTGATCTTGTTGTCTTGGAATTACATCTTATTTCACCCAGAACCATAATTATTGAGCATTTATTCGGGTGTGATTTATGGTAGAACCCTTGGGGGTTATTTTGTTGAATTTTCAAGTGCAATAGCTACACACTAATTTTTGAAAACCTATAATTACTCCTAATGATGTAGATATTCTTTTAACACTTCTGGTTTATCATTAAGCAATTACACTTCATAAATTCAACCATAATTGCACAAGGACAATAGAGATCACAATGCACAAAGACAACATAAGATTTACCTTGGGAAAACCCTTGTGAAGTAGGGGTACCGAACCTAGGGGTGGGGTTCTCTTACTCGTACCTGATTTGCGCATCTAAGCACCAAAAACCTGTTTGGGTTCTTCTCAAACACACCCTTTTGAACCCGGTTTAGGTATGGAGAATTTGATACTCTGAAAATTAAAAATGGGTTCTTTCTTTGTGACGGGTACTCAGTACCCTGTAAAAGTGTGCGTGGTTCCCCAAAAATGGGTACACGGAGGGTACACCTACTTAGTCAGTCACAATTTTTTTGTTTGTTGGATTATTAATAAAATATAAAAAATTGATGATGCTCCATGTGTGGAGGAGGAGATACAACCAGATGGTCTTATTGAGCTACCTCCAGTTGCTATGGATGAGCAGGATCCTCCAGATGAGAGTGATCCCTCTCTAGAGAGCCTGTTGATTGACGAGCTTAGTGATGTTGATCATGATGACATGGATGCTGATGAGTGATGACATGGCTTGAGGAAGCCAAATTAGTTATCTTGAGACTTGTTCATTGTTCAATTTCACTTTTTTTGGAATTTTCTATTTCATGTATGGAAATGCCTTAAGGCAAAGTTTGAATGTAGTATGGTAACAGAGTCCTGGACATGTAATATATTTCTATTATCATGATTCATATCTCGCTGCTTGATATTAAATTTGAAATTTCAATGTGAATGTTCAATGTTTTATTTTTCTTGTTGTAAATTGGAAGATTTTAAAATTGAAAATTCATAATTTGAATTTCATAATTCAAATTTCATATATATTATAATTTCTATAATATATAATATATATAAACTATAATATACTATATACCATCGACGAACCCACACACCCTATTTCAAGAAGTGATGTACGGTCCCCATCCTTGTACCTGTACCTGAATCCGTGTTTCTTGGCAACTTAGGAAAACCCACTTGGGGGAAAAACCCAACAGCCTTTTCTTAGAGAAATTCTTCAGTTCAATGAGAGATACACTTAATTTTGCTAGTCAACTATGATGGTCAATTGACTAACAATGCTATGGTCAAACTTGGTCAAACAACCCTCTTGTCAAGTCAATCTTTTGCCCAACAAACTTGGCCTTCCCTAATCTATTTAGGATGAAGTTTGCCTCCCAGAAATCCCCCAGAAACTCAGCCCTTCTGCCTAGAATATGCTACCTAGAATTTCGGACCTATTGCCCAGAGGTTCAACCTTCTACCTAGAATATGCCCAGAAAGTCATACACGTGAAGTCAAAGAGAGAGATATGTTTGAGATGAATTTGTCCTTTGTCCTTCTTGGTTTTCTTCTTCCTTTGCTTGGATGCCCAAAATATATCTTCTTGTGTGAGAGGTCGAATGATGCTTTGTGGAGGAGGTCGAGTGCCATATATATAGTGTTTTGTGTGGCTTGAATGGGTGTCTCTTTATTGGGGATGGCTTGACTTGAAGGAGGGCTGACTTGACCAGTTTGGAGCCAAAAATTCAAAATTTTCTCTTTTGAAACTGAAATGAAGAACATGTCTTATATTAATCATTATATATATCAAAGGCGAAAATATTAATTATGAAGACCGACCATAGCTACATAATTCAACATATTTAGCTTGGGAGTACTTGGAATATCTAATCCCTAAGATTTGCTAGGGAAGCCTTCCTTGTGGGGATAATATCCGACTATGGAATAGTTGCTAAGGCGACAATGGTGATTGATCCCATTGTTGCTCTTAATCTAGAGTGCTCAATGAGGCTTTGCACTAGGGTGCTAGATTTTGTAATAACAATGTCAATATAGAACATTAAGTGATTTGCAAGGATGAGTTAGATGACTTGGACTTGCCCATGAATAAGCCAAAAAGGAGGGACATCCTTAATAATAAGCAAGATGTGAAACCACCAGATTTAACGAAAGACGAAATTGCTATTCCCCCAAATTTGGACTAGGAAGCATCAAAAGAGAAAAATGTGGTGCCACAAAAATTGGTGAAAGAGTAATCTGCTATTCTCAATCTCTCTTGATTTGGAGTGGGGAAGATAGGGTTAGCTAAGCCCACTACCACTGGCAAGTTGGGTAGATCAAGCTACAGAATTTGAGGCGCTAGAAAAGAGAACACAAAACCATCAGATTAAGTCAATTTAGAAAAGGTAGGAATAGCAAGGACTTCAACAAGTGCAAAGGAAGTTTGGTTGGTAGCAGGAAAAAGAAGAAATCTCCATCAAAAAACCCAACCAATGGTGATACTAAGACAGGCCGCAATCCAGTGTAATCATGTATTGCTATGTGAGCAATTTTTGTGAATATATTCATGCATTTTTTTTTGAAACGTAGCCTTGTTTGATATCTAGCAAACTAAGCTAAATTTTTGAATTGGGGCTGTTAAGCTACGACAATTAGGTTGAAGTTTTAAAGGAATCAACCCAATATAATATTTTACTTGCTCCCGTGCAACTTTTTTTGGGAACGAATACAAATTTCGTTTCAGTTTAAAAAGAGAAAAAAATTGAAATTAAAAATTTCAAAATAACATACAAATATATTATTTTTGTAGTATAAATATATATATGTATTAAGCTCCTTGATTTTTATGAAAGGGATGTGTTAAAAAATTCAAAATAATATTCAAATATACTATTTATTTGAAGTATAAATATATATGTATTAAGCTCCTTGATTTTTATGAAAGGGACGTGTCTCCTTTATGGTTTTTTTCCTCATTCCTCAAAACAAGATGTTAAAGATGAGATGGTTCTTTGTTGATTCTTCAAAAACAAGTCAAAGACGTGATGTCTCATTGGTGGTTCTGAAAATTTTAGAAATCTCTCTCATATCATGCATAAATCTGGGATTTTTATATCGTCTATTGGTTAAACAAGCCAAAGCAACTATAAAAAGGTTCAATCTTCTTTCCCATAGAAAACAGACTTGGAAACAAAAGTTTAGAAATGAGACACAACTATAACATGTATTTGATATATAGAGATGTATGAAAAAGGGCTATTTAGTTGAGTAACCTCTGGTTCCTTATAGGTTTAATGGGAAAGATTCAAGTATTAAACTCCATGTTTTTATGAAGGGGATAAGTCTTGAATTCCCTTTGATGTGACCCAATGGTTTCTTTTGATAATTCTTAAAAAATAATGATGTCAAAGTTATGATGTCTTATTATTGCTAGCTAAATATATGATGTCTTATTGATGCTGGATATATTTTTAGAAATCTCTCTCATTTCATGTGCAAATTTAGGATTTGTATATTGATAATTGGTCAGGATTTTGACAACATGTACTCAGTAGTAGGATGAATGCAATACTTAATGATTGGAGGTTTACTATAATTTTGATCCACAAATATTTTGATATCTGTCCAAACCATATCCTTCACCTTCATCCTCCTTTTGTTGGAAGATACCACAAATTTAGGATTTGTATATTGACAAGAAATGCGGTACTTGGTTAGGAGCCTACTAGAATTTTGATCCACATAAATATCTTGATATTGTCTAACACCATGTCCTTGAATTTCATCCTGCTTGTGTTGGGGGTGATCAATGTCTAAAACCATCTCTCTCATCTCATGTGCAAATTTAGGATTTGTATATTAATGATTGGTTAGGATTTTATTTGACAATATGTACTCAACTAGAAGAGGGATATATTACTCAATGACTAGGGGTCTATTATAATTTTGGTTGACATAAATATATTGATACTTGCTGATGCCATATTCTTGACGTTCATCTTTGTTATGTTGGAGGAGATTGATGTTTAATAACATTGTTATGAAGTAAATTGCCTTGGGAAAGCTTAGCAATATTATTGTGAAGATATTATTCTTGGAAACAAAGAAATTTTCAAAAGGATATTATTTTCGTGTGACGAGAAAGATTCCAATACATAAAACTGACCAAATGAAAGAAGAAGTAGTCATCTTTGCATAGTTTATTGCAACTTCAGGAAACCTCATCCCTTAGCTACAAGTGGGATTGCACATGAATTTATTATGCTAACCGAAAATCCCTTGAATCTTACTTTCTAACAACCTTTTGGGTAGCATTTGGTCAAACTCCAATGGTTTGTAGTGGCTAGTTTCTTTCAACATTTACTAGTAATCAACATTGATTTTTTCCCCTTAATAATTAGTAGGCATTCAAAGACGTTTAACTTATGGGTATAATCTTTATTAGAAGCTATGAGTTAACTTTATAAGTTTATTGTACTAATTAGGTCATGTGTGTGTACCTTTGTATGGCACTATTATATTTTGTATTTTTGGAATATTTTAGATTTAAGACTGGCTTATTGATTTCTTTTTCCTTAATAAATAGTAAGCATTTAAAGACGTTTAACTTGGGAGTTTATTTTTTATGAGAGGCCATGAGCTAACTTTATGGTACTAGTTAGGCCACGTGTGTACCTTTATATAACACTATTATATTTTGTATTTTTGGAGTATTTTAGGTTTAAGGCTGACCTCTTGATTTTTTGTTCCCTTGATAAATAATAAGTATTCAAAGATGTGTAACTTATGGGTTTAATCTTTATTAGAGGCCATGAGCTAACTTTACTGTACTAATTAGGCCATGTGTCATATTTTAGTTTTAATGCCGACCTATTCAAACCTCAATGGGGCTTCTACCCTACCTCTTGAATGGTGGACAAATACACAACTCCTTGTTTATATTATCATTTCAAGTGATTCGTTCATTGTCATAGGCTTAAGGGCACTTTATCTATATTGCGCCTTTTTTAGTGGTTATACTGTTTTGTTTATGGAGTGAATCTCTCTCTTTAGCACACTTATGGTTATGCCTATGGCTCCTTTTCTCTAAGCACTCTTGTGCTTTCTCTTTCTAGTGCTCTAGTATTATTTGCTATGATTGTTACTACTTTCATTGGATTAAGGTTTTGGTAATTGGTCCACCTTTGATCTCTCATCACTTGTGATCACAACATGGTATTGGAGCTAGTGGGAACCTATCTCCCTATTCAGTGTTATTCTTCTAGGGTTTAACCCACTTTACCAAGGATGACACTTTCTTAGGGTTTTCCTAGGGTCAACACCCTCTTCTAAGGCTAGCACACTTTTCTACTTTTTAGTAGTAATGTGTCACAAATTTGCTAAAGTTTTTTTCAAATTTCTAGAAGAGGCTAATTTTCTTGGGTTTTTTGGAACCATTGTATTTCTCTTTTGATTTTGTAGTTGGAGAACATTGCAAATTTCAAAAGATGTTGGTTTTTTTACGGTTTGGGTCTGTAAAAGAATTTTAACAACCACAAATGCAAAATGGTTGTCTGTGTGCTTCAATGGGAGATATTATCATGTTTGGGCAAACCAAATGAATACTTTTCTTTCAAGTGAAAGCTTATGGATGTACTTGGAAAAACCTCGTCCTCCCACTATTGTGAGTCATGACAATGACAATCTCATATGTCTAAAGAGGGATGGAGCTCTCAGGTGGTCACTTGATGTGTTGAGTCACATTTGATTGATCACACCAAAGAAAATAAAAGTGCAAAAGAAATCCGGCATAACTTCCAAAAACTCTTTGGGACGTTGAATGCTACTCAAGTAAATAGACTTGAAGTCGAGCTTTCAAATGTCAAGATGCATGACTTCAATGATGTTGAGGAGCATGTTGCGATGTTCAATAATTGAAAGGTCAATATCATTAGTTTTAGTGGCAAGGCAAAAAGAGATTCAAAGTTTGCATTTTTCGTAAAAATGTTTCTCCATCTTTCAAGCCCCTTCCTTTGATTTTTTAGAGCATTCCTCTATTTCTAAAGGAGTATACTACTACATCCATAGAGGATGTCTTTGCTAATCTGATCAAGTGTCAAGTATCTTTAAGGAATATGGGAGAATTGACCCCTCAAGGTCAAGCCCATTGTAAGGCCATGCCAACGCCTTTTTAATGTGAGATCAAGGGGGGGAACTCAAGATCCTTTAGGAGGAAGAAATTCATATTACCTATAGTCATAAAGAGGGTTATACTTTCAAGAAGTGTCTACCTTTTCTTCAAAAACTTGAAGATCTTGCAAGGCATACATTGAGAATGAAGATCTTTTTTCTCTACAAGAATGGATTGTTGATTTAGAGCTACTAGTGATATGACCAAACACTTGCACTTTTCTCAGATTATAGACAACACCACCATTACCTTATCTCAAATTATAGACAACACCAGTTGGGGGAGAAAGTGATTATTGGTGTGGCCCTATGATACTCAAGTTGTGGTGATGTCTTCATTAATAGTGCAAAATTTGGATTTGTTCTCCATATTTTTGGAGTTGAATTGAATCTACTTTCTATATATTGCATCACACACACCAATGAAAAAGGTCGAGCTTTGGCTAGATAAATGGTTTGTGAAGGATATGAATGATGACTTTAATATGGTTGCCTTGGATTTTGTGATGAATCTAATCACATGCTATGTCACAAGGTTCGTCGAACTTTAACCTTGAGGTTCGAATTTTGGCGAACCTTAAAATTTTTTTGAGGTTCGACAAACCTCATCGAGCCTCATAGCCATTGACCAAGTCCATAGATCAAAAGTCACAGCTTCATGTCACAACTCAAGCTTGTAATTTATCCTTGCAGTTTCCATGTCTGTGATAGCATTTTTTATGCTTACTGATGTTGATTTCTTAGTATTTTATCCTATAATTCATTTATTGTGTGTGTATATATATATATATATATATATATATATACAATTCAAACTCAAACTGAGCATATTCATTGCCGAACCTGAACTCGAACTTGAACCATGTGACATTGATCACATGTAAGTTAGGGAATGATCCTTCTTCCCTAGCTTTGAAATGGTTGATTGCAATGTTAGCCAATGCTCGTGATACTAGTATGCTATGGAATCATTGTTTTGGTCATACTATCTTCGAATCTTTGTCACATACGAGACATCCACATATGGTTGATGACCTTCCACAAAGTGAACCACCTGGTGGTGTTTGTGAAGGAGGTTTGTTGGGAGAACTCCATAGAGAGACCTTTCGGAAGGATAAAGCAAGGAAAACTTCTTAAATGTCTTGGATCAATTCATAGTGACATTTGTGGCTCCATGGCCAACAATTCTCTTGGGGTCGCCAAGGGATTCCTCACATTTATTGATGTTTTTTCTCATTTTCTTTTGATTTACACCATTACATTCAAGGATGAGGTGTTTGAAAAGTTTAGGGAATTCAAATCTCTAGGAAAACCGAAGCAACAAGAATACCAAGTGTCTGAGGATTGGTGGTGGAGGTAAATATATTGGTTATGATTTCCAATTATTTCTCCTGTCTTAGGGCATCAGCTGGTAGACAACCATTCCTTACCCTCTACAACAAAATGAAGTAGTGGAAAAAAAGTGTAGGGCTATCACGGAGATGGCCCTTATGTGCTTCACCCTAAGAAAATGAATCTTTCATTCCATGGACTCATCGCTGTTTGTGTAGCCCATATAGTCATTTAAAGATTTACTTGTGTTGTGATAGGGATGACTAATAGAAAATGGTATGGAAATAAACCCTTCTTTTTGCATTTCAAATTTTAGAATCTAGTACATGGGCCCATGTTGATTTTTGAGTAGCTTGGTAGGTACTCCAAGCCCTAGGGTTCAGGGTTTGGAGGGTGGAGCACCACAAGAGTCACTTGTGGGCTTGGAACCCAAGGTTGGGTTTTTGCACCCATTGTTGTTTGGGCCAAAACCATGGACATATTTCGACTGTGATGGATGAGGATGATAGTACTTGTCGAGATGAATTTGACGCATCGAAAATCATCCGATTCCGAGTTGTAGAAATGGAGTTATGAATTTTTGAAAGTTATGTGTGGTCATGGTGGCACAAGGTCAGGGTCGGCTTGTGTTTGTAAGCCTTATGACAACTTGTCAAGCCCTATGATGACGTTTTGAGGGAGCCCTTGTATGGTATAAATACAAGGCGAGTGAGCTTCATTTAGGTTCATCCATTGATGCAACACAAGGCATAAGAGGAGCAAAAGAATCTCGGCTTAGGAGAGAAGAATACCTTTGTTTGGGCCACAGGTAGGAGGGCACGTCAGCGAAGAAGAGAGGCTGTTTAGGAGCCTTTTCGTGATTGTTGCAAGGTTGTTTTTCGCCTATAGGTAGGCCGAGTATGCAAAGGTAAGTCGCAAATTTGTTGGGGCATGGTTTGTGGCGAGGTATCTTTGTTTTGAGTAGGCCGTGGGTACAGGAAGAAGGTGTGTGTAGGCCACAAGCCTTAACACCTCAGAAAAAGGCTTGCATAGGTCTGTTTGAGGCAACAAGGGCCCAAATCATTAGCGTGGAGGCAGAGGATACATTTGGAGGCAGACCACAACTATTTAAGAGATTTTGTGGGTATTTAATAGGGTTGTTGCCGCTTGCCAGGTGCCCTAACCAGGAATAGTCAAGGACAACAATTGTACATCAGACTTGGAGCCAAAGTTGTCTTGTGTTGGGTCAAAATGTTGACCAATTTTGTATCAGAATTATAGCAGCTTATGAGTACCATGTGTTGAGGTTGACTTGGGTAGTTGGAGACCTCAACTAGGAGCGGATCTTGCAGTGATTGGATTGTGTGCCATTGGACTGGTGGTGGGTAGCGTGTTGGCTACCCAAAGTAGTCCTTGACAAGCCATCATAAAGTGACATTGACAGCTGAAGGTTGGAGCCTAATGTGCAACACTTTGATGGACGAAAGTGACTGCTAAATTGGTAGATTGGAGCTCAGGTGTTGGCTAACCTAGAAGAGCAGATTGGATAAACCCGTGTTCATTGTAGCAGAAGTGGCTTGCAGCAGTGATAGGTGGTAACCCTCCTGGAGACTCTATGTGTTGTCCTTTGATGGGCTAAGGGGTAGCTAGAGAGCACAGCAAGAGCAAAGGACTGACAAGACAAGATATGACATAGAGATTGCAGCGAGAATGTCATTGTATCTTGTATTCCATAGATTGTTGTATTATTCAGATTGGTTTAATATAATGAAGATTGGGTTGTACATATTTGTACAATATTATTTAAAAAGTTGTCTATACTTGTGCTATACCTGTGCATGTATGATTTACTGCTTTATATTTTCCGCTGTGCAAAGTAGCTTTTGTCGAGATTCTTGGTTTGGTAGCTTAAGATATTCTAAGATTCTATCCTAGACCCAAGATCGTGGAAATTCAACATGGTATTAGAGCTTGTCTGAGATACTTTGGAAGATAGTGAATCGGAGTGTGCACAACGAAGTACAACTTAAGAGGGAGTTGGTCACATTGTAGGTAAACGATTCACTATAATGTCGAAGTTGTAGGCTGGTCTATGGTATGAGGACAGGTTGGAGGGGTTGTCTAACTATAGTCCATGGAAGGAAAGGATCAAGTTGGTCTTGCAAGTCAACAGGATCTGGGAGTTCGCCGAGAAAGTCATCAAGAAGCCCACTGACACAAAGGAGCTAGAAGTGTACGAGGATTTGGACGCAAGGGCGAGATTGATTATCCTTGATGGTGTGAAAGATCCCCTAATACCTCATTTGTCTGGGAAGAACACTGCACATGAGATGTGGATGGCTCTTCAGAATTTGTTCCAGAATAAGAACGAGAACCGGGTACAGGTATTGGAGGATAAGTTGAAGTCCACCAAGATGATACAAGGTGAAGGAGTGACTTCGTATCTGACAAGATTGTCTCAGGTCAAAGATGAGCTTGCTACCGTCAGTGTGACTATTTTAGATTTTGATATGGTGAGGCTTGCTTTGAAAGGGTTCGCTGAGGAATGGAAGCCCTTCATCAAGGGAATCGTTGCCAGATTGGAATAGGTTGCCGGATGACTTCATTCAGGAGGAGTTGCGAGACGAGGATCTTCATTCAAAGAGGAGGGCTTTAGATGATGACATGGCACTTGCAACACAAATGAAGGGTAAGCAGAAGAAGGAATTGAGTAAAGTCAAGTGTTTCAACTGTGGCGAGATGGGTCATTTTTCGTTGAGATGTTCGATGAAGAAGAAGGGAGATGATGAAAAGAAGAAAAGGAAGCAATTTGTCGATGTTGCCACTTCTGCTGAGATAGATGCTCTCTCTAGAAGGTTGGAGGAGGAGGACTTTGCTATGAACTCTCATTTCACACAGGGTACTATCGATGAGGATGGATGGTACATGGACAGTGGTGTGTCGAAACATATGATAGGGCCACAAGAGGTTTTCAAGACTCTAATTGAATGGTACTTGAAGTTGCACATGATGTTGGGCGATAAGAGTTAGAAGGAGATTCGAGGATTTGGAGTTGTGCCATTCAAGATGGAGACAAGACAGGTGATGTGAGTCCATGATGTACTGTTTGTACCAGGATTCAGATATAGCATGATATCTGTCTCGATGATTGAGAAGAAGGGGTTTGAGGTCTTTTTCCAGGATGGGAAAGCAAGACTCAAATCTAGAGGCTCTAGTTCCGCAAGTATTGTGCTTGGAGTTAGAGAGCATGGTCTATACAGGCTGACAGTAAGCCTATGGATCATGGGAAGAAGTTGACAAACTAGGTGCAAGTTCCAAAGAAGCAGTTGCAGGTGAAGGCTTCAGAGGTACAAGTACAAGTTCCAGAGAATAAGGTCCATGTTCTAGAGGCTCAGAGGGAGTCAAGTTCTAGTGGGAGTTTGCAGGTTTAGAGGGAGACTTTGCAGCTCAAGAAGAGCGCGTGGTCAGTGGGATGCAAGGGTGATTCCACATCTTGCCAAGAAGAAATAATGGAGGGATTGGAAAGTGGTACAAGAGAAGAAGAAGAAGCAGGATGATTCAAGTGGCAACGACACATCTGAGAGACACATAGTTCATGCCACAATGATTATTGCAGTGGTGAGCACCAAGAGTTGGGCGAGTATTGCGAGTAGTGATGATGATGATGAGTTACTTCCTAATCTTGGAATTACCTCCCTCACTAAGAGGGAGTGTTGATTTTTGAGTAGGTTGGGGGTACTTCAAGCCCTAGGGTTCAGGGTTTGGATGGTGGAGCACCACAAGAGTCACTTGTGGGTTTGGAACCCAAGGTTGGGGTTTTGCACCCATCGTTGTTTGGGGGCCAAAACCATGGACATGTTTTGACATGTGATGGATGAGGATGATAGTACTCGTCGAGATGAATCTGACACATCGAAAATCATCTAATTCTGAGTTGTAGAAATGGAGTTACGAATTTTTGAAAGTTATGTGTGGGCATGGTGGCACAAGGTCAAGGTCGACTTGATGTTAATAAGCCTTATGATAGCTTGGTAAGCCCTATGATGACGTTTTGAGGGAGCCCTTATATGTGGTATAAATGCAAGGTGAGTGAGCTTCATTTAGGCTCATTCGTTCATGCAATACAAGGCAGGAGAGGAGCAAAAGAAACCCGGCTTAGGAGAAAAGAATACCTTTGTTTGGGCCGCAGGTGGGAGGGCACTTCAACGAAGAAGAGAGGTTGTCTAGGAGCCTTTTCATGACTGTTGCAGGTCTGTTTTTCACCTAAAGGCAAGCCGAGTATGCAAAGGTAAGCCACAGGTCTGTTGTGGCATGGTTTGTGGCGAGGTATCTCTGTTTTGAGCAGGCCGTGGGTACAGGAAGGAGGTGTGGGTAGGTTGCAAGCCTTAACATCTGAGAAAAAGGTTTGCGTGGGTCTGTATGAGGGCAACAAGTGCCCAGAACATCAACATGGAGGCAAAGGATACATTTGGAGGTAGGTCACAACTATTTAAGGGATTGTATGGATATTTTAATAGGGCTGTTGCAGCGTGCCATGTGTCCTAACCAGGAACAGTCAAGGACAATAGTTGTACATTAGACTTGGAGCCAAAGTTGTCTTGTGTTGGGTCAAAGTGTTGACCAGTTTTGGATCAAAATTATAGTAGCTTGAGTACCATGTGTTGAGGTTGACTTGGGAAGTTGGAGACCTCAATTGGAGCAGATCTTGCAGTGATTGGATTGGGTGCCATTGGACTGGTGGATGACAGCGTGTTGGCTACCCAAAGTAGCCCTTGACAAGCCATCATAAAGTGACGTTGACAGCTGAAGGTTGGGTGAAGATTGGAGCCTAATGTGCAACACATTGATGGACGAAAGTGACTGCTAGATTGGTAGATTGGAGCTCAGGTGTTGGCCAACCTAGAAGAGAAGATTGGATCAGCTCATGTTCATTGTAGCAGAAGTGACTTGCAACAGTGATAGGTGGCAGCCCTCCTGGAGACTCTATGTGTTGTCCTTTGATGAATTAAGGGGCAACTAGAGAGCAAAACGAGAGCGAAGGACTGAAAGGACAAGATATGACATAGAGACTATAGTGAGATTGTCATTGTATCTTGTATTCCATAGATTGTTGTATTATTCAGGTTGGTTTAATATAATGAAGATTGGGTTGTACATATTTGTACAATATTTTGTAAAAAGTTGTCTATAATTGTGCATGTGTGATGTATTGCTTTATATTTTCCGCCGTGCAAAGTATCTTTTATCGAGATTCTTGGTTTGGTAGCGTAAGAGATTCTAAGATTCTATCCTAAACCCAAGATCGTGGAAGTTCAACAACCCATGCTCCTAATGAAAGGAAAAAAATATCAATATCTCTAAAATCTTGCTATAATTTGGTTGTTTGTAGGGAAGCTTTTTAAGGATACTACCTCTATGACGCTACCACTCTTAGGTGGTTGAATATAGAGAGGCAGCCTTTGATGAAGTTCTGAAGTTCCAACTCATGATACACTAGGATCTCTCCCAATACTCACAGAAGACTCTTCAGATGATTCTCAACATGCTTCTTCTGATTATTTTGTTTGTCCTCATTTAGATGACTCTTGCGATGTTTAATTTCCTACTCGTGGCCTGTTTGGATCTCTCCTTTTGCTTCTTTTGAAAGACTTTTCAAATGATTCTCAACATGCTTCCATGGATCATGTTTCTTCCTATTATTTTGTTGGTCTTCTTTTAGATTACATGCACCATGTTTTAGTGGACCTTCCCCCCTCATAGTATGATGTTAACTTTCTTTCTTCTTCTAGGAGTGCTTTCCCAAGTACACCTATGGTGTGTTTGTAGAAGTTTCAAAATTTTAACTTTTATAGCAACTTTGAAATTTCACACCATGTTGGAAGTTTCTTGGTTCTAAACTCTATGAATATTCAGCCTTAGAGCTGTGTAATATCCCTTGGGGAAAAATTACTCTTAGGGTTGAGAAAAACACATGACAAATTGTATTCTAAAGTAGCATCATGGTATTTCTTCAATTTTTGCAAACTGAGATAATATTGAATGCACAAACAATGTAAATAGGGTAGTTGATTTCATCGACAACTTATACAAATAAGGCCAATTCAACAGTTACAAATCCACAATCCCCTTCCAACAAATCTCTGTAGTTTAGATTTAGAAACTAATGCTGCTGCATCATCAAACTTTACTATCTTTGTACTACTGATCTAACCTTGCATCCAGCTATGGTCTTGGTACCTTTTGTTACTTGCTACCTCAAATTCGGTCTTGCTGGTTGACGAGCTATCTTTGCCTTTGCTTCTTTAGTCAGGCCTTTTATAATTCTTACAAACCTCTGGCTCAACTACCACATCTTTCTCTCTGCTGCCAGCAGCCTCATAAAGGGCCCCCTCGACCCTCCACTGCCAAAGGGGTTTATCCTTGGCTCTCTTGCCCTCATGCAAACCTTGCTGTTTTCTGAGAGAGGGGCTTATCCTTGAATGTGACTTCACGGGGTTGGCACTTGTCCTTGCTACTACAATTAACTCTCACAGTATTGCTTCAACAGATTTCTGTCACAATCATGCCTCAAAGGTGCAAAGATATTATTGTTGCCACGATCAAAGCTTCAGGAACAACTTACTGCCACAATAGTGCCTTAGAGATACCCTTCTGCCACCGTCCAAACCTCAGAAAGGATCTGCTTTCCAAACAGGGCCTCAGAAAATGGTCTGCTGCTACAGTCAATGCCCTAGAACTGGTTTGCTGCCATAGTTAAGCCTCAGAATCCCTCGATGTCATAGAGGGATCCTTTAGGGATGATCGATTGGCACGAATTAGTCTCATAAATTCCATCACTGCCACAGATAAGCACTTGAAGATGGGCAGCTGCCTCAGATAACGTCAGAGTGATAATTCACTGCCCAGAAAGTGCCTTAGAAGGTCTCGTTGCCAAATATTTAGCCTCAGAAACCCTTGCTTGCCATAGATTAAGTTTCAGAGCCCTTGTTGCCACAAAATTGTTACCTCAGAAATTATGCTAACAGAGTAAAGAGAAAGGTGGATTGGCTAGGGTGGAATTTTCCACCACCGAAGCCAACTAGAGAAAAAAGCTAAGTTACCAGGATTTGGATACGGATACGGATACAGATCCGCTAGTTTTTTGAAAATCCAAGATCCGGATACGGCAAGGATACATCACGTACAAAAAAATAAAATATAATAATATTTTTAAAATTTTAAAAAACACTTTAGAGTTCAAAAATCAAATACTCCATTGAACCATCAAACACTTTTAGAACCGAAACCATTAGATATATTATGAATAGGAACAGTGAAACACTGAAATGATGCATCATCCGTCATACAAAGTAACAAAAATGATCATAATATCATAAATGATAATAGTAAATACATTTACAGATCATCAAATGGATCTATATCTTCTGCATATTCCAACTCCACATCATGAATAGATGATGGGGGTCCTGGAATGTAGGAAGTTGCATCAGTAGGCTGCACTGGTGGTGGAACAATATCCTCAAGTAGGTTGAGGCGAGTCATGGCATTTAGTGTTAGGTTCAAGTCAGAGATCGGCTCCACATCCCACATCCTGCTCGAACCTTTTTTATACTCTGGTTCAACATGTGATAGAAGACGGAGGTTGGAATGAACATAAACAAGGTCCTCAGCCTTTGCCGCTCCCAACCTGTTTCGCTTCACTGAATGGATGAAGCCATATGTACTCCAATTCCTCTCAGCTGATGAGGAACTAGCAACCTGTGATAACAACCTGGTGGCTAGAGTAGAGAGATGAATGTTATCCCCACCATGGAAGCCCCACCAAGTAATAGGATCAAGATGTCCTCGATCATCCATAGCTACTGGATCTGAAAAGCTACCAGTAGACTGTACAAACCCTCCAAATTCTTGGCGGACTTCCATTGCAACTCCCATATCTCTATAAATTTTCTTCAAGGCTGTCTTGTATCCTTGTACCACTTCAGAATCTTTGTTTGGTGCTGTTCTACCAGGTAAAGACAAAATTTTAGAATGATAGTATTTAGGGTGCAATGCATATGCGAGAAGGTGTAATGGCGTGGTCATTTTGTTCCACCTTTCTGTAACTATTTCCTTTACTAAATAATAGAATGTTTCATAAGGGTCATTTTCACTTGCCCTGATAATTTCTCTTATCCTCTCCAACATACTGTCAATGTTTTCATAAACTTCACCCAAGCAAGGTGTATCTGTATCAAATGCCCTGATCAAGGTCAAGATTGGTTCAGTGAACCGTAGAAGATATTGAACCTTGTCCCACCATGCATCATCAAGAATGGTGGACTTGATTTTTTGCCCTCTATCAGAAGTGGAAGTCCTCCATGATTCCCAAAGAGGGTCAATGACCATTGCTTGTGGTGCTTGTCTCACCTCCACAAGTCTCTTTATGACAAGAGTGTGGGAGGCAAAACGAGTTTCAGCAACCTACAAGTTTCAAAAAGTCAAATCTCAAATAAGAAACCATATATAAATTTGTAATTAAAAATAAAAATTTTAATACAAATAGTATTGATTAAAAAAAGTACCTTCAGTAGCTCCAACTTTGCAAAACCCCGATAAATGGCTTGGGACATTGAATGATTTGTTATGAACATTTGGATTTCCTTTGATGCTACATATATTTCATTAATCCATTCAATTTCACCAATCTTGGCAAGCATAAGGTTCAATGAATGTACTGCACATGGAGTCCAAAAGATGTGATCATATCGACCCTCCACAATCAAACCTGCAGCTTTACAAACCTGTGCGTTGTCCGTAATGACTTGGACAACATTATGTGGCCCCACACTTTCTATTGCCTCAATAAGAATTGTGGATATGAAAGATGCATCTTTCTCTATTCCACTGCAATCAACAGCCTTCAAAAACATTGCCCCTTGGGGGAATACTGCGACAACATTAATTAATGGACGGTTTCTTTGGTCTCTCCATCCATCAGAAATGATGGACACCCCTGTTTCTGCCCATGTATCCCGGATTGCCTGTAGCTGTCTATCCACGGATTGTCTCTCTGATGCCAACAAAGTAGTGCGGACCTTTTCATATCCAGGGCTTTTGTACCCTTTTGGCGCTTCATTAACTGCCTTAATCACTTGTTGCCAGTAAGGGGAACGCACCAAATTGAATGCTAGCCCATTTGCATAGATGCAACGAGCTACATGTTCATCAGCTATGTCTCTACCTTGATTATTGAAACACGCTTCAAGAGGGCCTAAAGTGGCCCTTTTATTAGATGTGGCAGCAGGCTTAGATGGCAATGGAGGCCTAGTTGTAGAGCTTTGCACAAGGTGTTTTCCCTTAGCAAGCTTCCTATCAGCAGCTTCTTGCAAAGATGCATAGAATTTCATTTTTCCAGGACTCAAACCTTGGCCAGGTTTGCCATTTGCATCTTTTGGCCTAGTGCATACTTGCACCCCTGTGTTAGTTTGACCGGTGAGATGGGCCTTCACTCTAGTATATGAGCCATTTTTTATATCTTGGCATTCATTGCACTTCCACTTAAATGAACCACCTCTGGGATTTTTTCCAATAATCTCCACATACTGCCATAGAGGAGATTTTGGGTCTGTTTTGATGATTTCCCCTTCACTATGCTCATGTTGTGAATCTTGTGATGGTTCCATTATGACTATTGGTTACTTGCAAGTTGCAACTGCATATAAAAGTCAAATTATAATATATTTTTTTAAATCAAATTATCAATAAACAATTAAAAATTAAACAATACATTAAAAAAAATTAAATTTAAATTTAAGTAGCATTGCATGATTGCACCCTAAATAGTAAAATGTCAAATATAAATTTAATTTATTATAATTTATAATATTTACTTTAGTAATTTTTTTATATTATATTGCCTATTTAATTTTAATGTTATTTTATTATTTAATGTATTATGTATAAATTAATTTTAATGTACTTTAAATTTCTAAATACATTAAAACTTAAATTTAAATACATTAAAATAATTTAAATTACATAATAGCATTAAAATTTAAATTAAATACATTTAAAATTAAAATTTTAAATAGATTAAAATTAAATTAAATACATTAAAATTTAAATATGCAATATTATATAAATTAAAATACTAAAAGTAATATAATTTATAATATAATAAATTAACATTTATATTTGGACATTTCATATAATATTATAAAATTATATATTAATAATCCGTTTATTTCGAAATTTAAATAAAAATATTATTATTAATCACAAAATAATATTAAAACTCCAAACTATATATTTATTATTAATAATTATCCCACGCAGAAATTTAAATGAAATATAGTGTAAACAGTAATACCTTGTGACCGCGACTACCCGGGCCGATCACTGCGCTGATTCACCTTGTGACCGCGACTATCCGACGGGTCGACGACTGTGTGCCGGTTGAACAGTGCTGCATGCGGGCTGAACAGTGCTGCGAGGGGCCAGTAGCGTGACCAAAAGCACTGCGTGTTGTGTGCAGGAGGGACCAGCGGTGAGCCCGGGACAAATAAACGCGTGCTGGAGGGGCCGGCGGTGAGCCCGGGACCAGAACAAATGAAACTGTGCACTGTGCACTGTGCAGGAGGGCCCGACTTGCGAATGCAAACAAAAAGGGTGGGTGAATGCGGACAGACCGCGACCACGTTATAATATAAACATATTAAAATAATATTTAAATCGACAACCGACAACAAAACCCTAAAAAATATCTGCTTTTCGCTGACTTTCCGGCGACCATATCACTGTTTCTGGCAGCCACCAGCGGGATCCGTATCCTGCAAAAGTTTTCCGTTTCCAAAACTGTATTTTTCCAACATACGTATTTTTGCTGTTTTTTTTTTTTCCGTATCGTATCCGGATCCGTTTCAGATCCGTGGATCTGGCAACATTCCTCTTGCCTCTGCCGGATCCGGTAACTTAGGAAAAAAGGGGTCTCAAAACCCTCCAATAGCCTCAGCTCAAAAATAAAAAAGATCAACTATCCATGATGATTAAAATGAATCTCTTCTCTCCTTTTTATATATACCCTTTGGGGTCTTCCCTCCTAATTTTAATTTTAGGGGCTAGCAAGTTTCCCTCCATTTGCCCCAAATTTGGCTTTTATTACAAGTTTTCCTCCATTTACCCAAATTATCTAATGTTACCCCAATAATACGAAGTAATGGGTTTCCCCCTTTACAAATGACTATAGCCTACGGGGTTAGCTAGGCTACTTCGTCCTTGGGCAATTAATTCGAAGAGGACATTACAGGCTGATCTAAAATATATAAGTCACGGCAACAGAAAACATAGAATATTCTAATTCACTTCAATCCCAATTCACTGGGCAATTCAAGGGTAAGAATACCAAATGCATGCCAACAAATTTCAGCCCTTAGGGCACACTTTGCAAGCATAAAATCAGATATAGAATCATTACAATTACTGCAGATTTACATCAGTATATATGCCCTATCATCTTCTACATCAATGCTACATCACTTAATAATTTCAACTAGGATATCTTGCTGAAGCCAAGCTAAAGTGACACTTTTAGGTGTTATTCCTATCCACTGCATTGTCCGCCCCGTCTAAAGTCTAAATGCCCTGTTATGTAAAAATTAGTTAGAATTATGTAAAATTAGATTAGCTATAGTATTTAGGCAAAAGGGCATGACCAAAGATCATGCCCTTTCACCATGAGGCACCTTAGGTTATTTATAACGGGCCTCTCTGAAAATGTAATCATTCAATTTAGTATTCATATATAATATATATATTATATATATTTCTGTTTATCAAAGGAGCTTTCAACTTCATCTGGTATCAGCAGCATCGGTTCCTCTAAGTTGCTTAACCTGATTGCACAGAGCGTCTCCTATTTAGGTCTTTGGTATCGAAATTCGTCACCTTGTTACCGTACAATTGAAACATTTTTGCTCAAAATTTGGGAGTTTCTCATTTTCTCCGTTTTTCTAGGCCTTTGGCCATTAAAATTAAAATTAAAAGAAAATTCGCTAGTTGGAGGGTCTCCAATTCGCTAGTGACTTTTGGCCATAAAAAAAAATTAACCAAAAAAAAAAATACAAGTAAATAAAATAAAAAAGAAGAAGAAGAAAAAAAAAAGTAAAAGGAAAAACAAAATGGATACAAAATCTCATACCAAGTGATATTTAAAATTTTTTACGTGGAAAAGCCCGTGGTTTTAGAAACAACCCATGGTAATTGCCCATGGTATTTTAAAAGTAAAAGAAAAAAACAAAAGGGATACAAAATCTCTTTACATGAAAGGTAAGTTTTACTTTTTACTTAAAAAGTTGGTGAACATTGTGACCTTGTCATATGAAAAGACGTGACCTTTATTTTTATTAAGTGTGGTGACATCATAAAAGTTTATATTAAGTGTGACTTTTATATCGAGTGTGGTGACATCATAAAAATTTATAATATTAAAAAAATTAATATACAAGCCAATCAAAGTTCGAATGCCACATCAAGTCAAAAGTAATAATAGTATACTATAGTAATTAATATAATTTTATATCTACTTAAAAGGATTATTAAATCAATAAAAAAAGGGGAAAAAATGGAATTTCTAAGTAATGAACAAAAACAATTCCAAAGAGAGGTAAAACAAGAAATCACAATACTTAAGCGACAATATGCTGAATTTGTGGATATGCATCACAAAGAAATAATGGAAAAGGACAAAGAAAATTCTCGTCTCAAGGACCACATCGAAAGATTACTTGCGCAAGTGAAGAAGACTAAGGTCACAAAGAAATAACTCAAGAAACACTTTTCATAACAAGAAGAGGAAACTTTGCGTTTAAAGAACCTTAATAAAAATTTATTAGAACAAATCAAAGATCTAAAAGAT